>JADBJO010006838.1:112500-125004 GCA_016801955.1 Conus betulinus
TTTGCTTAATTAAGATAGTTCAGTGTCTATTGCAATACGTAAAGTTGTATATCTGAAATGGGAGAGAGAGAGAGAGGGAGAGAGAGAGAGAGAGAGAGAGGTTCTGAATTCTGAGCTTAGATGCTTTAATGATCAGGTTCTGTGGTAGGTTCTTGCAACAGAAATACAAACATAATAATCATGGGCAGCTGATGGCAACAGAGGTGTTCCGTTTTTGTCAAAGATAGACAGGAAATCATACGAGTGCCTCCAGATGCTTCACTCATCACCCCGAAATACCTGTCATCAGATATTGTAAATACCTTTTCTGGAAATGAACCCACTTGTCTGATAAATGGTGTGCACTTAAGAGCAACAAAAGCAAGGACCCCACAACAAAGTTTGCAGAATTCAGGGCAAAAAAAAAAAAGCATAATACCCTCTGGAACGCTTACAAAGGGGAGCAGGGATTGAGGGAGGTGGAAGGGAGGGGAGGATAGGTAGTCTAGCCTACGCTGCGCAGCACACGCTTCAACACTGAGCGTGGTTCTTGACTGCAGGAAGAGAGGATTCCTCGCTGTTATCATCTTCATCTCTCCTCCTTCCCCTCCCCCTCCTCTTCTCTTCTTCTTCGTCCGCTTGCTCCTCTCTTTTTTCTTGCTATTTTTTATTTTCTTGTCCTGCTTCGTTTGTGCTTTCTTCCCACCCTCCTTATCCCCCTCCACTTTCTCCTTCTCCTTAGGCTTTTTTTCTTCCTCCTCCTCCCTCTCCTCATCCTCCAGTCCTCCTCCTTCCCGCAGTTCCTTCCTCTTCTTGTGCTTTCTTCTTCTCCAACTGTGTCTGTCTGTCTGTCTGTCTGTCTCTCACTCTCTCTCTCTCTCTTAGCACGGTGTGTGTGTGTGTGTGTGTGTGTGTGAGAGAGAAATCTGAACAGAACATATCGCTGATCTTTCCTCCTTCTAATGAATCTTTGCCCTTAGTAAAAACCTTTCGTGTTCATGTTAACATGGCCAATCATAAATGTCTTTTTTACGACTATGACTATAGTGACGTCATTGCTTATCATGAATGAAAACAAAATGTTTCTTTTCCTGTTCGATTTTCTGCCAACCATATCAGTGTGTGCAACTTCTTTTCCTGTGGTTGATATGTCTATGCCTTTGTTCTTGGTACCTAATACTTTCTTGTAAAGAAAAAAAAAAAAAAAATTCTTTGTGTACACACAGACAGCAAGTTGTTTCTTTCACCCAGAAGGCTATCTATGTGTACTGAAATTGCAAATCTAGAAATAGACAAATGTATTGAAATTGCAAATCTAGAAATAAAAAAAAATGTGTAACTCGTAGAATTCATCATTATCCTTTTCACTTTTGGAATGGGGTGAGAAAACGAAAATGGGGGAGGGCATGCAAAAAGATTATTTAGCTTCATTACCAGGCCGAGTCAGAGTAAAACAAACATTGCTGATTAAAAGTGTGGTTACATCAACATTGTTTGTATATAAAGCATCATTGATATCAAAATGATAAATGTCTCCTGTATGATATATCAAAAAGACATTAGATGTCTAGTTTCTTCACAGTATATGAACAAAATATCACTGGTTTATTATTATTTACAAATCACGAATGGTATTTTCAAGTGAAAAAATTAAATTTTGCACATTGTGATTTATTCAGCAGAAATGTAATGGCCACTGTCCCGTGCCAGTCCATCATATTATGAGCTCCGGGATGGGTGTTTAGGCTGACAGAGATGGATGCAGACCTCTGTATTTCATCATACGTAAACAGGACGGAAGAGTTGTGACCAATCCAGTTCCTTTAGTTGTCTACCTTGAACTTTCTTTTGAGTCTACCTCTGACAGCATGACCCATCACTGATGTCTGTGGAGTGGTGCTGGGCAGGGAATCCTGGCGTTATGCCAGTGCAAGGAGAAGTTACAGCCAGTGATTGTTGCCAGGTACTGTTCTTGTCTGCAAGTATGGAACGCCGTTTGTACATTCTCGTTTCAAAGTACTCGGTGTAATTCATGGGCATGAAGAACTGCTCATGGAGTACTTTTCATGTATGCTAACCTGTTCTTTTTCCACGCCGAAAGTACTGTCTCTCATCATACCGGTCTAGCCATAAAACAAGCTAGCAAACAAAAATGCATGTTAAAGAACATTCGATCTTCAAGAGCTGGGTGTAGTTATACTTATTCATGTTGATGCATATCTTTGAATGCTTTGGGACATATGTGTGTGTGTCTAAATCAGCTAAATGTGTGTGTGACAAGTTTGCTTATTCATCATCGTTTTGCTACACACACACACAACGGATAGATCGATAGGTAAAACACACACACACACACATAATCATTTTATATATATATATATATATATATATATATATATATATATATATATATATATATATAACGTGTGACATACGTGAAATGGTGTGCCAGTATATGGTGTATATTTTGCGTCAAGATCCTTTCTGCGTGCTTCTAGAACGTATTTTCTGTGTGGAAAGAGTACATTTCGCGTAAAGGATTTTACTCCAGAAATCGTTTCGCCTAAGTGTGCAAGTGGCGTTCAGTACCAGCTGATGTGTTAACCTGCTGTGTGGTATATGACTCCTTATTCGAGATGCAGAAAAGCCACCTGAAGCGTCAGCCTGTTCTCGAATATTTGGATTTTTCCATTTGAGATCTGTCAGTATCCAGCTCTGGTTACTGGGAAAGAGTGGATGGTGTTTTGAGTGATTTTTAATGCCATAAGTCAAAGATTGTTTCCGACTAATCGGAACTGTGGTTGGTTCTTACTCTTGCTTCTTTCGTTCATGAAGAAGGGGGAACAAATACGGTATTCGCATATCCAGCATTAGAAACAAAACAATCCGTGATGTACAAAAGAATGTGTTACACACCTGAATAATTCAAGTTGTGCATTATTAACTTGTACTAAAGTTGTTTAATTACCTCGAACGGTTTAAGAAAGTCAGATCTGATATTGAGGGGAAAAGATTTCTGTGGAAGGAACTTATTTCTTGTCTTTTACCTATGGGCCTGACACGTATAATCAAGTCTTGAATCAATCTGGTGTAAAGTACAGACACTATTTGCATATTTTCGCGCCAAGTTTAGTAGTATTCCTGTCACTCTACTTTTTTTTTTCTTTATTTATTTCATTTTTGTGGAGACTTCGATGTCGTCGCCTTGATCGTGAGCTGTTTGTGGGTCACCTGTTTGCTTGTCATTGACGATCAAGCGTTGACAACAATATCGACCCAGTGGTTCACTGCTGCCGTGTCTACTAGTTCAGGACAGTTTGCCTGTTGGAATCATTTTGCTGAATGTGCCAAATTTCTGATCTCTTTGACATTGATTCGTAACGTAATTTTGTGTCTTCACACTCAACACATTGTAGTCTTATCTGTTTGTCATGTTCATGTTTTTTTGTTTTTTTCGGGGGCGGGGGTGGGGACAAAAAAAAAATCCATAATTATGTTTGATTGATCCGACTCGAACGTGATTCTGGGCGTTTTCGTTTGTATATAATTGTGTTTTTGACCTGCTTACAGTTATGAGGTTGCTCGCGCGGTCGGCTGGGCTATAGACGACATGAGTTGACCCATGATAAAGCCAGTAACTGAAGAGTGTGGTTTGCCGGTTTATCTTCTTTCATATGCAGGTATTTTGAGTCAGAGTGATGTTCACTTTGATAGTAACAAAAACACTAATAATGAAAATAATAGTAATAATGAAAATGATGATAATGTTACTAACGATAACCTTTACAATAATAACAAGAACAGACAATAGTACATGAAATATTTGCATGTGTTTATTTTTTTTTTTTTTTCCCTTTTACGAATAATCTGCATGAGAAGTGCGTGTGTCTGAATTAAGCACACATTTTCTTGGAATATTGTTGTGAACTTGATCAAATCTCTGTGTTTTTTTTTTTCTTTTCTGTTGTTTATTTTAATTTCCTCCTCTGGTTTTTTACCTTTTGCGTCACGTAAAAGTGCACTTTTGGATTTAGGAGGATTCGTTCTCCTTGTCCTACTTCTCCTCACATTTTGTGATTTTTAGATGGATCACTGCTTCTGCATCACCGAGTGAATGCTCCGTGCGCGCGCGCGCGCGCGCGCGCGTGTGTGTGTGTGTGTGTGTGTTTGAGAGAGAGAGAGAGAGATTGTGTGCACGCGCATGCGCAAGTTCATATATGTGTGTTTGCAAACATGTTTGCATATGTGTATGTGCGTGCGTCTACATGTGTGTGTGTGTGTGTGTGTGTGTGTGTGTGTGTGTGTGTGTGTAATGTCAGTGTTTTCGCGCAATGAATTATTTTTGTGAGCACACCTATCCCCATGGTTCGTCTCAATATAGATCTCCTTGGAGTCTCCCCATCTCCATGTCGGTCTTCATATGTCTTTCCGTGTGGGTCTTTTACGCCGAATTCAACTGGTATCCATGCGGCTGTCCATGTAGACTCCTATATGGGTCTCATGACGGTCTTCACGTGAGAAACGACGCACGATCTCATGGGAATGTCCTTGAAGATGTCCATGGGAGTCTTAACATGTGTTTTGCTGTGGATGTTCTCTTGGGTCTTCATGCGAGTATCCATGTTAATCTTTTTGTGGGTCTCCATGTAGATCTTCATTTGTATATTCCATGAAGGTATGTTAACGACCAGTTTGTCGCCCCTGCCCAATTTGTCGCCCGGCGACAGATTGGGCCTCAACACCAGGACCAATCTTTCGCCCATTCTGAGTTTTTAGAGGGCGACAGACTGGGTCGCACTTCACTGTCCAATCTGTCGCCCCTTGGCCAACTTGTCGCCAACCTACCTTGCTCTCAATAAGTTCATGTTGGGCCACAGTTTCTCGCATTCCCACACTTTCTCTCACTTTAGGAGAAGTGTGGGGGCTCACCAACTGTTTGCTTCCTCACTTCCTGCCATCCAAACACACAGCCCACCAGAACATCCAAGCCCGGAACCATTTTTAACACTAACTGTTTTGCTTCATCAAAGAGCACTAACGTCATGATCAAAAACTAGCATAGAACCATTCGAAACAAAAAAAAATGCCATACAAATACGAAAAATAAAACCGATGAAACAGAGGAACAAACAGTAAACCAATAAACAATCACGGAAACAATCGAACAGACGTTTGTCCATGACCGTCTCCACCAGATGTTTGTTACTTCATACCATCCAAGCGACCAAGCCCGCAAGAAAATCCAAGCATTAAACCATCTTGGATTTCGAATCATTGACTTGAGATTCTGAATCAGCCCACTGCCTTGTCCAGCTGCAAAAAAAAAAGTCGCCGGACACTACCAGGTTGAGGCAAATTAGGAAGGAGTGTCGGACGGATGTACACACAAGGAAGTGGTACGCTATGAACAATGCTGGAGCATGATTGGTTAACTTTTTGAAGAGTGAATCGCCAACTTGGACCAATCTGCACACACTTTTCAGTGATGAGTGCCCAAAGAATCGGCGGTCTTTCATCATTATGTCTTTCTTCCTGAACCTCATTACTATCTCTTTCTTCCCGAACCCCATCACTATCTCTTTCTTCCTGAACATCGTTGCTGTCTCTTTCTTGCTGAACATCATTGCTTTGCCTTTCTTCCTGAACGTCATCACTGTGTATTTCTTCCTGAAATCCATCGCTTTTCTCTTTCTTCCTGAACGTGATTGTTATCGTTTTTTTCTTCCTGAAGATCATCACTTTGCCTTTCTTCCTGAACGTCAGCGCCATAACTTTTTTTTTCTTGAACGTTTTCACTGAAAGTCATCACTGTCTCTTTCTTCCTGAACTTCATCGCTATCTCTTTCTTTCTGAATGTCATCACTATGTATTTCTTCCTGCGGAGACACCAAAGGTGACTCATCTGGATGTGAAGATGCGAGTGGCGACTCATCTGGATATGAAGACGCCAAAGATGACTCATCTCGAAGTGAAGATGGAGTGGTGACTCATCTGGATGTGAAGATGCGAGTGGCGACTCATCTGGATCTGAAGACGCCAAAGGCGACTAATCTCGATGTGAAGATGAGAGTGGTAAACTCGTCTCGATGTGAAGACGCCAAAGGCGACTCATCTGCAGTTGAAGACACCACGGGTGACTCGGCTCGATGTGAAGATGGCTGGGGCAGTTTGGACAGATTCTGCCCTCTCTGAAGCTTGCAAGCAGATTTGTTTTAAGGTCTGGTGGAAGACCAATGCTCATGTAATGTTCGGGCAAAACCCTAATGTCAGGAGGAAAGAATTTGGATTGTATTGTCCATCAGGAGAAATAAGATGAGCGCGTTCTGAACCTCGAGCCATAACAACTGCAAACCGCACATGCTAGCGCCAGTAATTTTAGCTGGTCGCAATACTGAAACGGCAATTCGCATCTGTCGCACATATGCAAGAATATCTTCTTCGGGAACATGGTTCTTGTATTCCTCAGAAAATTGTTCAGTATGCTTCACTGCATCAAGTCGAAGGGCTTCACGTGTCCGATGTGTTCCAAAGAGAGATAACTGATGGGCAACAGCTGCGAAATGGCAATTTTCCATCACCGCCTGGATCCAAAAGCACCTTAATCTTGGTTTTTTTTTCCACGTGGTCTTTGTGAGTCAGAGGTAATGCTTTCTGTCTGTGACTGTCTCTCTTAAGCGCCTTCATCCGTTGCCGAGTGGCCGTGCGGTGTGTTGTGTGTGTGTGTGTGTGTGTGTGTGTGTGTGTGTGTGTGTGTGTGTGTGTGTGTGTGTGTGTGTGTGTGTGTGCTTTCTCTGTGTTTAGTGGTGCTCGTCACATCAACCACTTTCATCCATTGGCACACACATTGTCCATTTGGTTGTTGGAACTGGATGAAATATTTGTTCTGGGACAAATTTCTGTCTTTCACAATTCTTTCAGGATATATCTCTTCACTGGCACACGTTTCTGTTTTGCATTGCTTAGTGGAAACCTGATGAAGACTCTTTCGCCAGCTTTAGAAACGGAAGGTGTATTTTTGGTAGAAAAGCGTCCCACCATTTACTCTCTGGCAGTTCTGGAAGCTGCCCTTGCTTCTTCCACACAGGGAAAGTTGGCTCTCACAGTGAACACTTCAGCTGGTGATTTATTCCCTGGACTTTCTTTTGGGAGATAATTCAAGCAGTCTCTGAATTTCGAACACGTTTTAGCACACACACACACACACACCATAATCTTTTTTTTTGTCTGATTGCAGAAGACTGAAAACCTTTTTTTACCATTTTTTTTTTCAGAAAAGACTTTACCTTTTTACCATTTTATTTCAGAAAAGACTTTGAAGGAGGTTTTACGAAAACCCCTTTCAATGTGTGATATATTTTAGAACTTATTCAATGTTCCGTTTTTTTACTTTTTTTGAATGGTCACTTTTTTTTTTTTCTTTTTATGTGTCAATGTATTTTCTTGTCATTTTTGTTATTGACGTGGGCCTGTATTCACATTGGGATAGCATGGGACCAATAAAATTTAACAGGATTTTTGGAAGAGCTTCTACGCGCTGCATGGTGCCAGTTCTTATGCTACCTCAGTGTGAAAACAGACTCTGAGTGTTTTTATATTGTTTTTATCTCTAGATTTTTGTTCTAGACTAAGAAAACGTGTGCGAGAGGTGCCTGCCAGAAGTGACTATCACAAAAGGAATTTGTACAATAAACCCTCACACCAAATTAGAAGAGAATTGGCCCTGATATCCTGGAGTTACAGGGGCCGCGATTCTTTATTACCCCGCCACAGGAGTAGAAACACTTCAACTTCAAAAGTAGTTCACTGTGACGCCGTGTTTTTCTATTCGCTCAAATATTTCCTCTTCAATCATGATGTCTTCCGTATAAGGTCTATCCCATCAAAATATGCAACACCTGGGCCCAATCTGTCGCCGGTCGACAGATTGGTCCTGGTGTTGAAAACCAGTCTGTCGCCAGGGCGACAGATTGGTCCTAGTTTGAAGACCAATCTGTCGCTGGGCGACAAATTGGGCAGGGGCACACAGATTGGTTGTTAACAAGGTATCCGTGTGAATATTCATTAGGGTTTATATGTGGATCCTCGTGTGAGTTCTTCGTGTAGGTCTCCACGATTGGTCTCTATGTGGGTCATCCTGTGGGTCTTCATATGGGTCTTCACATGGATTTGCATGTGAATCTTCAGGTGAATATTAGCGTGCTTTTCTTCACATACGTAAGAGCCGGCGTGAAATTTCTTCACCGTTTTGTGTGTGCGTTTTGATTGTCGGTTATTTGTACATCTTTTCTTTTTCTTAACATATATTGCTTTGTCTTCAATATCATTCGTCTCAGTTGACTTTAATCAGTAGCAATAACTTCATAGTGCATACTCAAGGATGTGTTCAGGGTGTACATAGGAACTCTTGTTTTCTTTCTTGTTGCTGCTGTTTTTTAATTCGCGGAGTTGAGAATATCCGATCTGTTTGAAAAGATTACTGATTTTCTGTGAATGACTGGCAAAATTCAAAAGAGGGGGAGAGAGGGGGAGGAAGAGAGAGGGGGGGAAGGAGAGAGAGAGGGAGGGGGGGAGGGGGGCGGGGGAAGAGAGAGAGAGAGAATCTGTTTTAATCACTCTAACTCCTAACTCCTATCATAACTATCAATTATTGATTATTACTTAATAGCCTGTGATCTTTCTTGCTTGCTTCGTACGGTTTCTGAGCGGTTTTGTCTTTTGTGATATTGAATTGCATACCGGAGTGCATGCTGCAATGTTTTTTCAGTGCACCTTCCTTTGTCACAGAAGATTTCTTGGTGTAGTAGATTTGTTATGTTTACCTTAAGCAATGGGACCCGATTCGGGTTGTTTGCTAGCTTGCTTGCTTGCTTTTTTTTTTTTTTTTTCCGTTGCCATGACTATTTTGTTTATCTATTGAAATGCTTTTTTTTTGCCCTCTTAACGTACAGAGAAAACACGTCGTTCTCTAGTAGTGAAAACTCACTTGTGTGCGTTAAAATTCTGTTGTCTGCTGCACCAAGTGCATTCCTGTCAACAATATTTCAGCTGACCGGCACTCAAAATCAAGCAGATGGGAATAATGGGGTGGGATTGGGGGGGGGGGGGGGGGGGGGGGGTAAATGAGGGGGAAAGTTGGAATGGGGGAAGGAGGTGGGTCGGAGCGTAGGGATTGACAGGCTTGGCTGCAATTCTAGATGTAATGTAGCGGAATTGAGGGATGGGATAGGTGAGAGGGTGTTGAGTGGATGCAATAGGAGGGGCGTGGGTGGTGGTGGGTGGGGGGCGTGGATGAAGAGCTGTTCAGTCACTCAAGCCATTAATCTCAACGTGATTATGTGAAATGGGGGAATGGGTTGGAGTGTAGACAGAAGCTACCTAAGCCGTTACTCGGATGCAATGGAAATGACTGTATTTTGTGGAGCAAGGGGGGGGGGGGGGGGGGGGGGATAGGGTGTGTATTTGTGTCAGCTTATACTCCAGGCCATATTCTCCTCTCTTCTCTCATCTCTCTCTCTCTCTCTCTCTCTCTCTCTCTCTCTCTCTCTCTCTCTCTCTCTCTCTTAGGGAAGTTAGGCTCGTACCCGATTATGATTGTAGATGGAAGGAAGTGATGATCCATATAGGTGATGTAAACTATTGTCTTTCTTCATGACTACTATTGAAGTGACTTCCGCGCCGATAATCCGCCGATAACATGACTTCCCATCATGTCAAGAAACCCCTGCACACCAGTGCACAAAACACTGCGAGAAAAAAAAAATGGACGCTAAGCTTAGAGAGCTAAGTTTTTAGCCGTAATTTCTTGTTTTTGTCAATATATTTAGTATTTCAGTGGTAATAGACACATGTTGATTGTTGTTGTTTTCTAATAAACTGACCATGTCAAGAAAAGCAGTGTACTCACATTTTCAACAATCTTTACGAACACAAATAGTGGTTAGGTCCTATTGTATGAAAATTACATAGTCGTGCATAAAGTATTTTTGTTTTTCTTGTTTCCTAGAGAAATGCGTTGATTTTACGACGACTGTTATAGCGTCAAGTTTTGAAACCTGCAGTCTGTCAAGAAAAGCCCTGGCTGCGCATGACTCGAATGTGGGACATGCGTTGTTTTTTTTTTTTTTAAATTCTATCCCCTCACCCCCCCCCCCCCCCCCCCCCCACACTCCTCCCTACTCTTTCAAGATGGGGTGTCTGTGGATTCATCCGCTAGTCTTATCAGTTTTGTTCGGTTTAAGGTAGTTGACATTCTAGTGTACTTATTTGTTCAATAGTGTGTTTTCTCACTTTAAGTTGGGTTTTTTTCTCCAGTAGTCATAACACCGGGAATTCCCGTTGTCTTTCTAATGCAGCTATTTGTTCCACAGTTTGTTAATCACATTTAAGGCTTTCAAATAGTCGTAAAACTGGAAATTCCCGTTGACATTCTAATGCACCTACTTGTTCAATAGTTTGTTAATCACATAAAGGTTTTCGAGTGGCCAAAACACCGGGAATTTCCGTTGACATTCGAATGCAGTTATTTTGATCAACAGTGTGTTAATTACATCAAGGTTTTCAAGTATTCATAACACCGGGGAGTTTCCCGCCGACATTCTGATGCAGTTATTCGTTCAACAGCTTTGTTAATCACAGTACGGTTTGACGTCCCAAATCTACTGAATATGACGTGGAAGAGGAATGGGGAGGGGGAGGGATCAGTGTATAGGATGGAGAAGATGATGGTGGGAGGGAATAAGGGGACTAACGCTAATTGCACTGTTACTACCAGAACGACAAAATAAGGTGTCAACAGAGTATGAACTCACAGTGAATTAATGCAGACTCAGTACTATGCTGTTAAGCAAAGAGTTAACAGTGTTAGCATCGAGGACATGGGAGTTTTTTGTCCGTGTTAGTGTACACATATCAACATAAGAGACTGCATTTAGGTTAATGCATGTTATGTATGTTGGTATGAATGTAAGTGCGTGGATAAAACAATGTGTATATAGATGTGCCAATATACATGTTCGCATATACTGTGCACGGACGTATGTATATATATGTATGCATATATGCAGGTGAATATATATGTATGTCTATGAATGCATGCATGCATGTATGTATGCGTGTGTGTTGTGTGTGTGTGTGTGTGTCAGTGTGTCAGTGTGTGTCTGTGTGTGTGCGTGTTTACTTGTAAGTGCATATATTGATACTTGTATGTATCACTGTCTGGAAGGACAGATTTGTTGATCTGTGCAAGCGCGTGTGTTCATGAGAGCGTGTGTGTGTGCCTGGAGTTTCAGGCACCACAGAGTTATAGATGAGGAATGTGACGTGATGAAAAGCACGCACGCGGAACAGGATTTACTCGTATCTTTGTCATTTTTCTTGTTGCACTTTCTGCATAAGGATTTGTGTTGTGTGCTGAAAAAATTATGTATACAATACTTCGTTTTCTTTCTCACTTCTAATGCAGTTTACTAATCAATAAAATGCTGTTATGGTCTCCCTTTCCATCACTTACTTACTCACTCACTCACCCCTCTCTTCTCGCTCTTTTCCTTTCTCTTTCTTTCTTCTCTCTCTCTCTCCTCTCTCTCCTCTCTCTCTCTCTCTCTCTCTCGCCATCATCCCCCCTCTCTCTCTCGCCATCATTCTCTCTCTGTCTCTTTATCTTTAACTCTCTCTCACTCTTTCCTCTCTCTCACCATTTCTCTCTCCTCTCTCGCCATCATTCCCTCCTCCCCTCCCCCCTCCTCTCGCTCTGTCGGCATCATTTCCCCTGTCTCAATCTCTTCCTCGCTCTCTCTCCTCTCCTCTCTCCCTCTCTCTCTCGTTGTCCTCTCTCTCTCTCTCTCTCTCTCTCTCTCTCTCTCTCCTCTCTCTCTCTCTCTCTCTCTCTAGCCATCACTGCTCCCTCCCTCCCCCCCCCCCCACCCCCCCGCTATCTCTCCTCACTCACTCTCTCTCTCTCTCTCGCGCCGTAACACCCTACCTCTCTCTCTCCAGGTCTCTCTCTTTTATCACATTGTTACTTTCTCGCCATCAGTCCCTCCCCATCTCTCTCTCCCCCTCTCTCACTTTCTCCATCTCTCTCTTTTTCTCTCTCTCGCCAGCTCTGTCTCTCTCTTGCCATCACCCCCCTCCCTCTCTGTCTATCTCTCACCCTCTCCTTCCTCTCTTTCGCCGTCACTCCCTCCTCCTCTGCTTCCTCATCATCATCATCACTCCTACCTCCTCTCTCTCTCTCCTTCGCTCCTCTCATCGTGGGTGGGTCGGTGGGGAGGCACGTCGCAGCCTGTGTCGCTCTCTTCTCTCTCTCTCTCTCTGCACAACACCCGTATCTTCTCTCGTCGTCACCACTCCCTCACCTCTTTCTCTCTCCCTCTCTCCTTTCCATATTTCTCTCTATTTCTCTCTCACCATTACTCCCTTCCTCCCCCCCTCCCTCTTTCCCCCCTGCCCCCCTTCCTCCCCCCTTCCCTCCCATTTCTCATTTCTCACCATAACATCCTAAACTCCTACCCTCTCTCTCACTTA
>JADBJO010006839.1:0-30000 GCA_016801955.1 Conus betulinus
GCATGCCCCCTACACACGCACGCACAACCCACACTCACACACACACACAAACACCACAACCTATTCCCAAACAGAGGATGAATTTAATGCCCACGAATTGATTGAGAAATATTTAATATGCCAAGGGATTGAAGATTTTACGGCCATATCATAGTCTACAATCTGTAATTGTCAGCATACATTATTTCAACACATATCATTCTGCACTGACAGTTAACATGGCAACACCATTATCTAATTCTACTATGCTAAGCAGGACTATTCATAAATGTAATAATGACATGGTGCCGGGTGGGTAACAGGAAGAAAAACTTACAAATAAACGAACAAACAAGGGCAACACAAACAAAACTAGAAGAGAGAGATGTTGGGGGGGGGGGGGGGGGGGAATTGTGGGGAGGGGGGGGGGGGGATTGGGGGAGGGGAGGGGGGGGGCGGGAAGGATATGAGTGGTAGGTGGGTCCTCTAGGGGAAGGACTTAGAATGATTTCAATGAGAATTATCTTAACATTTCACCTACACCCCCTCTCTTACTAGTGGTGGAAGGAGCAACTTTCCCGGTACCAGTCATCAAAGAAATTTTTTATTTGTTCCGGGTATTGATAAAATACGGAAGAATGGCTCTGAGATAATTTTCCTTAGGCTTGTACTCTTAATTAAAAGTACTTATAGCTCCGAGATACAGAATTGAAGAGAGAAGTTCAAACATTCAACATTCGATTGAACAACAGGGAACTGACACAAGTTAAGTGCACTTTCACACATCAACTTTTATTACTTACACATAGATAAGAAATGGCATGTCACTTCCATAGACTGAAAATTTCAGTTCTCATTGGACTACCACAATGAGGGGCCCTTCCTTCTCACTCCCTACTTTACTCGCTTGCACTCTGTGCAGCAAGCTTAAGTTGGCATACAGGGGTTCTGTCTAAGGTTACACTGAATGTATATGGTTATTGTACATCCACTCTGCTTGCTAATACCCAGTATGTGTAGCCAGAGTGGTACTCATAGACAGGTTCTCACTGTTTCATCATAAAGTGAGGGTAAGGGTCTGATGGGTTTGAGTCCAGGTGGGTAAGCTAACTTAGTTTTGCTTCAGAGAGAATAGTTGATCTCTCCTGTGGCTGGTGACTGCCCCACACTGGTGTAGATTGTCTTGTGCTGTGGTGACTCGCCCCGGTTTACAGTGTGATGCCATGGTGTCTGGCATTCCCCCGGTTTCTTGCGAAGTCCCAGCTTCTGGTTCAGCCGCAGTGTGTAGCGTGACCAGGATCCCAGTTCTGCGATAAGATAAAAGAGAACTTGATCTGTAGATGAGAATCTGGTGGCTGGTCTGTCGAGTGCACACATTTACCCTTTTCCTCTTTCTTTCAGAAGGGGTGTGAGACTCAGCCAGCAAAACTTTTCTCTATGGTAGAGTTTCTGCTATAACTATTAACCTCCACTTTTGTTTAAAGGCTAAGTTAAGCTTACAAAAGGGTAGGAGACAGTAATACAATGTTACAGTTTTAGTTAAACAACTCTTCCTTGCTTCATATGAATTAAACCACACTGACTTGGGCTATGCTTAGTCCAAGTACACATGTGGTGTAGACTTAAAGTCATACACTACAAATCATTCCAATAATCACCAGTATTTATAAATCAGAGTAGTAGCAGTTTTTACCTAGCACAGGCATACTGTTTTCCTGATCAAAATTAATCATTGAATTATCATCTTAACAGACAGCGTTGTATACTGACAAAAGTCAGGGTGAACACAAAGAGCAGTGGTCAGATTGTTAACAAAGAATCAAAACCACTGGGAGAGAGCTTTTGCCATATGAATGACTTGAGATCAAAGAGTTTACCAAGAGTTTACTAGGCCTCTGTCCCTTTTTTCTTCCTCTGTTCTTGTCTACAGGCAGTCCTGAGGGGTCAGTGAAGTTGCGCCTGCGTGTGCCTGGTATATGAATCTCTCGCATGCCGAATCAGATTTTGACAACCTGTCATTCACCCATCAGGGTGAGAGGGGGAGGGATTTAGTCTTGTAACCATTTAGTCTTGTAACCAATCGCCTCGGGAATTGTTTGAACCTACTCGGCACGGGATAATTTTATGCATCCGTGTAGGTGTCCGTGAGCACCAGTTAATTTATGCGTCGGCATAGGTGTCCGCGAGCACGTGTAGGTGTCTGCGAGCACGGGGATCGCGGGGTGGGGTGATTGCCTTTGTGTCAATAAAGGCCGCACGCGGCTCAGGTGGAGGGGTGGTGGGGGTGGTGGTGCTGGCGGTGAAGAGAGCGGCAACCTGCCTTTGTGTCGCGGGGGTGGGGTGGGGGAGACGGGCTATTGTTAAAACGCACATCCCATGCTGCGTAGTATCGCACAGCATGGGGAGGGAGGGTTGAGAGGGGGGAAGGGAGGGAGAGGCTGCCGATAAGAACGAAAGGCGTCACGCATTTACCGTGACGCAATTTTTTCTTGTAGCAGATAGTCGAAGCCGTGTGACTCGCACTGTTCTAAGAGGAAGAAGGGGGGTGTGTGTGTGTGTGTGTGTGTGTGTGTGTGTGTGTGTTTAAGAGGGGGGAGTGGGCACAGATTTGAAATCTATTCTGGGGTTGGTGTTTTTAGTGGGACCGATCTGATGGTGTTGTTAAGCGTCACGTCACAGACGCTTATTATTTCAATCAAAAAATCGAATTACTGAGACATA
Organism: Conus betulinus; assembly: GCA_016801955.1. Taxonomy (NCBI): domain Eukaryota; kingdom Metazoa; phylum Mollusca; class Gastropoda; order Neogastropoda; family Conidae; genus Conus; species Conus betulinus. Next base: position 2,701 of record JADBJO010006839.1, read on the forward strand.
AAGTGTTTGAGCAAATGATTCTTGAAAAGTTTTAAAGTATTCATATTTTGTAGATTCAGTGGAAAGTAGTTCCAGATATATGGTCCAAATTAAGCTAGGCTTGTTGTCTGTTGATCAATGCGTGGGTAGCGGGGAAGGAATTTCTTCGAGCCAGAAAAGCTGTTCAGTTTTGTAAAAAAAGGCATTGATATAACATGGCATAGTATCTGTTGAGATTGTAAACATAAATGATCATTGATGCCTTGTTGAATTCCAATTGCTTACTCAGAGGAAGTATGTTGAGCGCTTTTAGCAGACGAAAGTCTGCTGTTAGAGGTACGGCTGGATGGAGTAGTTTTGCTGCATGTCTATGGAGAGAATTCAGAAAAGTTTAAGCACACAGTACTGTTGATGTAACACTTCAATTGAGATAACAGGAAAAGTTTTTTTGAGACTAACTTGCATACATTGTTGAGATGAGACTGTCATGTCAATTCTAAATCTATCGTGACCTCTAAAACACGATGCTCATCTACGTGTTGGATAAAAGTACCATTCAACTGAAGTTTTAGGCAAAGAGGAGTCAATTGGTGCTTTTGGCGGGTAGCTAGAATAATAGATTTGGTTTTGGCTGGGTGTATGACCATTGAGTTTGAATGACACCAGTCTGACACATCGTTTAGGCTTTCCTGGAGAGAAGTTTCTATTGTCTGTAGATCACTACCATTCATTTGGGAGTGACGAGTCATCAGCAAATAAATCTGTTGTGACTTTTTCATCTGATATGGACAATGGCAAATCATTGATGAAGATGCAAAATAGAAGGGAGCCTATTACTGAGCCTTGTGGGACTCCATGTCTGATAAAGTCTGAAGCGGAGGGTTTACAGATAGAATGGGTGGTGTCTGCAGGTGTCTGACTGTCTGACTTGCACACAGAAATTATGGATGCTGCTTGCACGACTTTTCCAAATCACATACACACACCCACTCACCCGAACATTGACAGCCAGGCAAACAGAACAACACTTTTTTTGTTGTTTTTATGCTGCCTGAGCCATCAGACAAACATATAATAAACGCAAGAACATCAGTAGTCGGCACGCCAACCACAAGGCGTATACACAAACTATATATATATATATATATGTATTAATACTTCAAGTATGCCAAACAGAGCGCACGACACACACTATATATCTATATATAATTTGCTATCTATTCTGCTGGCTCCAACGACGATGAAGGCGACGACGACGACGACGAGACGACAAAGATGAAGACGAAGACTACGAAGATGAGGACGACGACTACAGCGTCAAGTCTGACACAGAACTTAAAGTACTTCACAGAGCTGTGGCTCAAAGTCACTAGCACATTCACAGCATCTCTGCCGGCGACAGGAGCTGTGGCTCACACACAAAAAAACACGCAGCGACGGCCTAGCCAACAGGTCGCTGGTTCAGAGCTCAGGAGCGGCGCTCTGGCTTGGCAGCAGCGGCGTCTCCAGCCCAACTGGCTCAGCGGGTAGTCGGTCCCGGGCGCAGTGGCAGGTAGGGTAGTTTGCGGCACTCAGGCCGGCCTCTCCACACCGACGACACACGGCGGAGAACAAGGGGTAGACACAGCTATGAACCCCTGACCCTCACACAGTAGCAGCCAGTCCCCTCAGTCCAGGGAACACTTCTACCTGGGGGAAACTGACTGCCACCAAAATACAGCTGAGTCCCTCTTCGGCCTTCTGAAAAGTTGCATTGCCGGAATCACTGCAGAAACTGCCTAACTGGTTCAACTCACCCGGTTTTAACAGTGCGCAGGTGAGTAGCAGTCAGGTAAACTTTTCAACCGGCTTCTGGACGACTACCTTCCGGCTAGCAAGGTTGCATGAAAATTTGTGACTGCACGGGAAACGGTCCGTCACAATACTCCCTCTCCTCAAAAAAAAAAACAACAAAAAAAACAATGTCCGAAATTGTTTTTACTAAGAGGAAGTAAACAACTATACAGGTCACACACACAAAAAAAACACCATTAAAAGGGCATCAAGACTGGGATGTACACAAACCAATGTCTAAGGAACAGACTGGTTCTCAAAAGAACGTGAAAGAAGATCAGCGAAAAATGTTCGATGATCCTGGAACTGGTTCCACTTCGAACGAGAATTCCTGCAGAGACAATGCCCAACGCATAATTTGGGAATTCTTAAAATTTGATGTTCGAAGGTATGTCAAAGGTCAATGATCTGTTTGAAGCATAAACTTGATTCCCCAAAGGTATCTAACGAACTTCTGAACAGCCCAGACAATGGCTAAACACTCTCGTTTGATGGTACTGTATGACTTTTCACGATCCAACAACTTGCGACTCGCAAACACAACTGAGTGAAGTACATCCTCCTCCTCCTGCAGTAGTACAGCACCTAGCCCAACAGAACTAGCATCAATTCTAAGAACAAAGGGCTTACCTAACTGAGGTAACAGTAATACAGGTGCTGACGACAAAATACTCAATCTTCTGTAATTCTACTGCACATTCAGGGGTCCAAGAAATGGATCTTCCACCACGACCAACATCCTTGATTAAATCAGAGAGTGGAGCACTCAAAGTGGAAAAACTGGGAACATATCTCCTGTAAAAGCTAAGTAAACCTAGCAAAGATCTGACTTGCTTTCTGGTAGTACGGGTGGGAATTCTCAGAATCTGATCTTTTTCCGTTCAGGACGCATAGTACCACCTCCAGCGATATGTCCAAGAAATTCCAGAGAATGGAAACCTGCCTCGATTTTCAAGGGACGAGCTGTGTGAGGTTGAAAGACCTCAGACAGGAAAGAACGAACGCCTTTCACATGACGAATCTGTGCATCCCATGAAACACTATGAACCAGAATGTTATCAAAGAAACTGACGGCTGAGAACTGATCCAAAACTAGCATGCATGCGCACCATGCGTGCGAAAACAGCAGGTGGTGCTGACACAAGACCGAAAGGCATCCTTACAAACTGAAAAAGACCCATATGCGTTGTAAAAGCTGTCTTTGGATGGTCCTCGGGCTTAACAACTATCTGCCAATATCCCTTTGCAAGATCTATCTTTGTAAAGAAACTTTGCATCAGATAATCTTGCAAATAAACTTTCCACGTCAGGAATGGGCTCAGCATCGAAGACGGTAATCTTATTCAGAGAATGGAAATCAATGCAAAAGCGACATGAACCATCTTCTTTCCTGACTAGTACAACTGGGGAGGCATAGGGGACTATTTGAAGGCTCAATGATACCGAGTTCCAGCATGATTCCAACTTCTCTCTCAACAACCTCTCTAGCAGAGAAGGGGATGTCATAACACCTTTTTCTAACAGGAACATCAGTTGTTAGAGGAATCTCTAATAGTACATTGCCAGAAAAGGAGCCTGGTTTTTGGAGTCAGAATATTCTGAAAATCCACAAAGACTCTTCGCAACTCCTTAGCATTGCTGTCAGACAAAGTACTGTTAAACTGTACTGAATCGATATCTTCACCTGGCATAGAAGATGCCATGGGAGCAGGTAAAGTGGGTATTGGTAGTGCGTCATCGCAGTCCTGAACAACACCGACTGTGTACGCGACTTCAGGATGACGAGAATTTGGAGTGGGGTTCGAACAAGGAACAATTCCTGGAGAACTCTTGAAGGAAACATCTTTCTTGCCAGAACTGAGAGGCGCTATGTCTGACCATCGTACTGACTTTCCCTGTGAGGTTACTGTTGAAATACTCTGAGAAACAGACACAGCAGAACGGCGAATGTACTTCAACATATTGGCATGAAAAACCTTTTCTTTCCCTTTGATGAGAACTTAGTAGTCAGGATGCAAGACCTTGGTAACTGGGAATGGTCCTGACCAACTAGCTAGTAACTTGTTTGAATCCGCAGGGAGGAGAACAAGGACTTCGTTGTCAATGTGGAAATGACGTTCTCGAGCCTTACAATCAAAATACTTTTTTTCCCTTAGCAGAGGAATCGACAGAATGATCCATAGCTGAACCTGACTTGTTCACTTCAACGGAAGATGCTAACTGAAAACATGTCTTCAACGACTCATCCTCCTTTTGTTTCTGAATCAGATCAGAACAAGAAATATTCAAATCATCAGGGATCTGACACAGAGGTTTTTCTCTACCACATGTTTAGCTCTAGCCCTGGTAACAGCAGCTAAAGAGAAGGGTTCATCACTCACATCACTGGAAGCACTGCCTTCACAGACACAAGGAATATTACCTATGATGAGATCCGCGACAGGACTGTCTAGGACACAGCAGGTTAGATCGCCCTCGAAGTAGGGACAACTGACAGGAACTGTAGCTAGTGGGAATTCATCCACACGTCCTCCAAAAGAAACACAGCTCACTGTAGTACTTAGCATCTGGCTATCGGAAACTAGTCTCTTGCGAACACCACAGATGGTAGCACCAGTGTCATGCAATACAGAACTTACTTGACTTAGTCCTCAGAATTCCCTGGGGAACATAGGGCCGCAAACCACACTCTTCCAGCGGACACGATTTCGGGAAATCCTCTTCAGCTCGGCACACGTCATTCCGGCGGCCTTCACTTCTGCGTCGGTACTCCTTCACCATGTCTGCCTTGGTCTTCCCACTTTTCTCTTGCCCTGAGGGTTCCATTCAAGGGCTTGTCTTGTGATGTTGGATGGAGACTTTTCTGAGGGTGTGGCCAATCCATCCCACTTCCGTTTTCTGATTTCTAATTCTATTGGAACTTGCTTGGTCTTATTCCACAGTTTTGTATTGGCAATAACATCTGGCCATCTGATGTTCACAATATTTCGCAGACATCTGTTAATAATGTTTTTGAGTTTGTGGGTGTTTGTCTTTGTTGTTCGCCACGTTTCAGAACCCATACAGAACTTAGAGTGCCATTAACAGAACCAGATTCTAAGTTCAACTTCTCTGTGACTCTCCTGCAGCTAAACAAGCGAATGGGGAGCGAATAATCGAACAAGCAGCAGTAGAATGTTTGTCAGCTGACTTGTCGACGACAGTTGAACTGTCAGTTACAAAGGGGCACTTATCAGGATGACTCAGAGTACAAATTTTACATGGGTTTTTTACCTGACTTCCAAGAACATTTGGAAGCCACATACCCTGTCTTTTTACAAAGAAAACAGACAACACTGGGAGACTGGGAAAATGTATTTCCTGATGAACCTCTAGTGACTGAATACTGACGAGCACCACGACCACGGTAACGGTTACCACTACTTTGACTAGCTGGGGTGCTGGAATTCTGAACAACAGGACGAGGGGCAAAATACCTGCGACCTCTATCTGACTGACCATGGAATGGAGGTCTATCTGACTGTCCAGAAGTACTATGAGAAACAGGGGCAAAAATATTTACATCAGCCTTTCTGGAAAGACGCTTAGTGGGATGGGCACGCCTGTATGACTCAGCAGACTCGATCATAGCATCAAATGTTTTTTCATCTTTTTCACACAGAAAAGTAGCCAAATCCTTAGAAACACATTCTGAAAACTGCTCTCTCAAAATAAGATCAACAAGACCCTCAAAAGATTTTCCAACCTTGGACAATGAAATCCAACGATCAAGAAGGCGTGTAAGTTCCACTGAAAAGTTTCAAAGGGTTCATCTGCACTAGGCTTTGACTCATGAAAACGCTTACGAAAACCGTCTGGAGTACACTGAAATTTCTTCAACAAACTTTCTTTCAACAACTCATAAGAAAACCACATTATTTTCTGCCAGACTGTGATAAAGCGTGAGAGCTGAACCTTCAAGTAATGCAGAGAGGTAAGTAACCCATAGACTTTCTGACCAGCCTAGAGAACGAGCATGGGTTTCGAACCTGAACAGATAGCTATCAATGTCATCTGTTTGTCTTTAAAGGGAGACATTTGGGAAAGGTAGGACGAGGGGCGTTAGACCTGGGTACGCTAGCACTCTGATCTTCACTGTCCTGACCCGAAATTACACTTTGGCGAGAAACTTGTAACTGTATTCTCTTAGTTTCTTCTATCTCTTGTGCTGTTTTTACTTTCATCTATTTCTTTAACTTTTAACTCCTCTCTTTTAGTTTCCTCCTGCATTTGCATTTGTCTCACTCTGATTCTCTCTCTCTCTTTCTAAATCTTGCGTAATACATTTATCAACATAGTCCAATAAAACCTGTCCTTCAAGACCAAATGCCTTACCACGTTGCAAGTATTTAGTGAAAGTTGGATCTGCGTCTACAGACGTCAAAGTGAAACACGAAGTCAGTGGACCAAATACAATCAAAAGAAAGTTTAGACACTATATCCACTGAAATATATTTCAAAGGGGGTTATTGTTTTTTTCACACAAACATTTATATCTATCACACTTAAAAAAAACTACGACTAATTTTGAAAAGGAACGAAACGACAGTAATAACAGAAGTTCACGGGTTTGGGAAACGCACTTGGCAATCAATGATAGGTAATAAACAAATGCATCAATCAATGACAGCAATAACGAATAAACATATGCAGAAATCAATCAACAAGGAATAAAACATACATAAATCAATCAACAATGAATAAACATATGCATAAAATCAAACAGTGATCAATACACATATGCATATATGAATCAATACAGTCTTGTTTTCTTTTTTTTTTTTTTTTTTTTTTTTTTTTTGGGGGGGGGGGGGGGGGGGGGGATTTTTTTAAAAATGATCCAGGCAGCAAACCATACACATTCATTCAAGAGAAAGAATCCTAAGAATGCTATAGGAGCAACTCAATCCCCAAGTGAAAAGATAGAAATAGAAACAATCAGAAGGGTAACAAAAGATAATCAAACTAAAGCCCGCACAAGATAAAGAACTAGGCCCTCGTATCTCCAGAAACTATACACAGGAGATACCCCGTTAGCCAATTTAAACAGAAACAGTCATCCAAGAACACAAAACAATCAATTCTCTCTCAAAAGGAAAGTCTGTAGACGTGTCCTAACTTAATAACTGGGGACACTACAAGGGGTCACTAAAGAAATCCTAACCCTAGCACAATTTCGAAGGTAAATGCGAAAAGTTCTACGGGGTCACCAGATGTTACGGATGGAATGAGTGGTGTCTGCAGGTGTCTGACTGTCTGACTCACACACAGAAATTATGGATGCATGCACGACTTTTCCAAATCACATACACACACCCACTCACCCGAACATTGACAGCCAGGCAACAGAACACTTTTTTTTTTGTTTTTATGCTGCCTGAGCCANAAACAGACAACACTGGGAGACTGGGAAAATGTATTTCCTGATGAACCTCTAGTGACTGAATACTGACGAGCACCACGACCACGGTAACGGTTACCACTACTTTGACTAGCTGGGGTGCTGGAATTCTGAACAACAGGACGAGGGGCAGAATAACTGCGACCTCTATCTGACTGACCATGGAATGGAGGTCTATCTGACTGTCCAGAAGTACTATGAGAAACAGGGGCAAAAATATTTACATCAGCCTTTCTGGAAAGACGCTTAGTGGGATGGGCACGCCTGTATGACTCAGCAGACTCGATCATAGCATCAAATGTTTTTTTTCATCTTTTTCACACAGAAAGTAGCCAAATCCTTAGAAACACATTCTGAAAACTGCTCTCTCAAAAATAAGATCAACAAGACCCTCAAAAGATTTTCCAACCTTGGACAATGAAATCCAACGATCAAGAAGGCGTGTAAGTTCCACTGAAAAAGTTTCAAAGGGTTCATCTGCACTAGGCTTTGACTCATGAAAACGCTTACGAAAACCGTCTGGAGTACACTGAAATTTCTTCAACAAACTTTCTTTCAACAACTCATAAGAAACCACATTATTTTCTGCCAGACTGTGATAAAGCGTGAGAGCTGAACCTTCAAGTAATGCAGAGAGGTAAGTAACCCATAGACTTTCTGACCAGCCTAGAGAACGAGCATGGGTTTCGAACCTGAACAGATAGCTATCAATGTCATCTGTTCTGTCTTTAAAGGGAGACAATTTGGGAAAGGTAGGACGAGGGGCGTTAGACCTGGGTACGCTAGCACTCTGATCTTCACTGTCCTGACCCGAAATTACACTTTGGCGAGAAACTTGTAACTGTATTCTCTAGTTTCTTCTATCTCTTGTGCTGTTTTACTTTCATCTATTTCTTTAACTTTTAACTCCTCTCTTTTAGTTTCCTCCTGCATTTGCATTTGTCTCACTCTGATTCTCTCTTCTCTTTCTAAATCTTGCGTAATACATTTATCAACATAGTCCAATAAAACCTGTCCTTCAAGACCAAATGCCTTACCACGTTGCAAGTATTTAGTGAAAGTTGGATCTGCGTCTACAGACGTCAAAGTGAAACACGAAGTCAGTGGACCAAATACAATCAAAAGAAAAGTTTAGACACTATATCCACTGAAATATATTTCAAAAGGGGGTTATTGTTTTTTCACACAAACATTTATATCTATCACACTTAAAAAAAACTACGACTAATTTTTGAAAAGGAACGAAACGACAGTAATAACAGAAGTTCACGGGTTTGGGAAACGCACTTGGCAATCAATGATAGGTAATAAACAAATGCATCAATCAATGACAGCAATAACGAATAAACATATGCAGAAATCATCAACAAGGAATAAACATACATAAATCAATCAACAATGAATAAACATGCATAAATCAAACAGTGATCAATACACATATGCATATATGAATCAATACAGTCTTTTTTTTTTTTTTTTTTTGGGGGGGGGGGGGGGGGGGGGGGGGGGGGGGGGGGGGGGGGATCTTTTTTTAAAATGATCCAGGCAGCAAACCATACACATTCATTCAAGAGAAAGAATCCTAAGAATGCTATAGGAGCAACTCAATCCCCAAGTGAAAAGATAGAAATAGAAACAATCAGAAGGGTAACAAAAGATAATCAAACTAAAGCCCGCACAAGATAAAGAAACTAGGCCCTCGTATCTCCAGAAACTATACACAGGAGATACCCCGTTACGCTGGAGACGGGAAGCCAATTTAAACAGAAACAGTCATCCAAGAACACAAAACAATCAATTCTCTCAAAAGGAAAGTCTGTAGACGTGTCCTAACTTAATAACTGGGGACACTACAAGGGGTCACTAAAGAAATCTAACCCTAGCACAATTTCGAAGGTAAATGCGAAAAGTTCTACGGGGTCACCAGATGTTACGGATGGAATGAGTGGTGTCTGCAGGTGTCTGACTGTCTGACTCACACACAGAAATTATGGATGCATGCACGACTTTTCAAATCACATACACACACCCACTCACCCGAACATTGACAGCCAGGCAACAGAACACTTTTTTTTTTTTTTTTTGTTTTATGCTGCCTGAGCCACCAGACAAGCATATAATAAACGCAAGAATATCAATAGTCGGCACGCCAACCACAAGGCGTACTTACACACTACTATATATATATATATATATATGTATTAATACTTCAAGTACGCCAAACAGAGCGCACGACACTCAATATATCTATATATATAATTTGCTATCTATTCTGCTGGCTCCAACGACGATGACGACGAAGATGAAGACGAAGACTAGGAAGATGAGGACGACGACTACAGCGTCAAGTCTGACACAGAACTCAAAGTACTTCACAGAGCTGTGGCTCAAAGTCACTAGCACACTCACGGCGTCTCTGCCGGCGACAGTCTCACACAGGAGCTGTGGCTCACACACACACACACACACACACACACAAAACACAACGCAGCGACGGCCTAACGAACAGGTCGCTGGTTCAGAACTCGGGAGCGGCGCTCAGGCTTGGCAGCAGCGGCGTCTCCAGCCCACTGGCTCAGCGGGTAGTCGGTCCCGGGCGCAGTGGCAGGTAGGGTAGTTCGTCGGCACTCAGGCCGACGACACACGGCGGAGAACAAGGGGTAGACACAGCTACGAACCCCTGACCCTCACACAGTAGCAGCCAGTCCCCTCAGTCCAGGGAACGCTTCTACTGGGGGAAACTGACTGCCACCAAAATACAGCTGAGTCCCTCTTCGGCCTTCTGAAAAGTTGCGTTGCCGGACCAGCCGCCGTGGCGAAGTGGTTAGCGTCGCGGACTTCCGGCTGGGAGGTCGTGGGTTCGAATCCCATCAGAGTCATGTGGGTTTTTTCTGCCCCGACCGCTCCTACCTTGCTACGGGCTCAGTTTGGGAAGACTGGGACCACACAGTCGAGTTTCATCCACTTATGGATGCGTTTTCTGAGAGTGTTGCTCAAATTCCTGACCAACACTGCAGGTGCCTGTATCTCTCGGGCCTGGTTGACGCCGGGATATATTATGAAAGGAAGCGTAGAGTACAGCCCTGTCATGTAGTCTCAGACCGAAATGGAAATCCGTAGCATCATCTTAATCATCCTCATTCTCATCGATCAGCATTAAAAAAAAAATGTCTCAAGTTCTGTGGCCCTTCATGCCCTGCTCTCATGGTGACCTCAGTTTCGATGTCCTCTCCCGCGTCTGTGGCCTTGGTTTGGTTCCGTCGGGGTCACCGGTATCGGCGGGTCCATGGGGGCTGTCGTTGGACAGACGTGGTGGCGCCCTCCAGGGGGAGAGCTCACTCACGCCGGCTCCGCGACTAAGCAATTATTGTCGTCAGTAGGGGGCTTAGTAGGTGGTGTCCTGCATATGTTAGATCAGAACAGGCGCCACTGAACACCACCGAAGTGACTCGGCAGCAGTGCAGTGTCTCCTTCGGTGGGTTGCCTCTTGACGACTTGACATTGACTGCTCCCTGTGGATTGCCGGTGCCGGGGCTGCGGCGGGGCCGACCGGGCTGTAGCTGTGGACAGGGTGTCGGAATGAGCGGCGTGGGTGCACTGCCTCTGAGGTGGTGCAGAGGTTGGGACAGCAAAAAAAAAAAAAAAAAAAGTTGCGTTACCGGAATCACTGCAGAGACTGCCTAACCGGTTCAACTCGCCCGGTTTTAACAGTGCGCAGGTGAGTAGCAGTCAGGTAAACTTTTCGACCGGCTTCTGGACGTTCCGGTTAGCACGGTTGCATGAAAATTTGTGACTGGACGGGAAACGGTCTGTCACAGGAGGTTTTGCCATCAAGCAGCACAAACTGAGTCCTATCGTTCAATTATGACCGGAATAATGAGACTGTCGAGGAATGGTTCAAATAGATAGATAGTTTCCTTAAAAGAATGGAATGTCAAGAAGACAAAACGCCTTTTTGAAGTCAAGAAAGACAATCCCTGTCATTTGTGATTGGTTCATATTTGAAAGCCATGTGTCGCATATCAGTAATAATGGTGTGTGGCAGGAGTGAGTGATAAGATCAGAGAAGGATTTTTTTTTTTCCGACGCTGCCAGGTCAATACATGTGCAGATCCCTAAATACATACATCAACATGTACAAACGAGAGAGGAGAGAGAAACAGAGACAAGACTGAAACATCAATTTTTCTATAAACGAAAGAGAGAAGAGAAACGGAGACAAAATTTAAATATCAGCATCTACAAACGAAAGAGAGGAGAGAAACAGAGACAAATCCTAAACAGTCTGCTTTCTAATTCATCTTTAATCCAGTGAAAATCAATTTCGTTTGTCATATTACGTGAAGATAAACACAGAAAATTTGAACAGTCTTCTCTCAAATTCAGCTTGAATTTAATTAAAAATCAGCTTTGTTTTCGATGTAAACAAGATGAGTGTGGTCTCGAGGGCTCACAGGTCAAACCGGAGCTTCACACGTATGTTCAGCCGTCAGTCTCCCAATTCCCAAATGCGCCAGAGATAGCAACACACACTCTCTCTCTCTCTCTCTCTCTCTCTCTCTCTCTCTCTCTCTCTCTCTCTCTCTCTCTCTCTCTCTCTCTCTCTCTCTCTCTCTCTCTCTCTCTCTCTCTCTCACACACACACACACACACACACACACTGGCACAACCGTCGGCCACGGCGGACAGGAATGCCATCCCTGACCTTCTCTACCCCATCCGTCCTCCATTCCACTGCAGCACGTGTCACACATCATCACCAGTGTAAACACTCAAGTATACAGACAGACACGCCTATGTATGAGGATCAAGCAAAAGACCTCTGTCTCACCACCTTGATTCCAACAGAAACGCGCACACGAACTTCAGACAGACTTCAGATGGTTGCGTGCAGAAAGTTGGGGTGTTTGGGGTGCATTTGTTTAGACATTGACACGTCTATCTCTGCCGGATATATAGGCTAACTTTTTCCTACCCTCGACCCCCGCCCCCCCGCCCCCCCCCCCCCCCCCCCCCCCTCACCCTGTCCACAACGCCAAACAACAGCAACAACAACAAATGTCAGTAACAACAACAACATTACACACACATCGCCATCAACACCACCACACCACATTACGCCATACACATGCATGCGCTTGCGCGCATGCGCATACATGCACGCACGCACGCATGCAGAGAGAGAGAGGGATGGAGAAACAGACAGAGACGGAGACAGAAAAAGACACACACACAGAGAAACAAAGACAGTGAGAGAAACAGAGTGACAGGAGGACACGCACATACGCAAATACACGCGCGCGCGCGTGCACACCTACACAGACACACACATTATACATACACGAAGACGCACGCACGCACGTAGATCACCCACACACACGCACACACATGCGTATGCTTACACACACACACGTACACAGACATATGTGCGCGCGCGCACGCATACACGCGCGCGCACGCACGCACGCACACACACACACACACACACACACACACACACACACACATCCAGAGAATTATCCAATATCGCATTGCACCAAACATACGACACACACACACGGGTTGCTCTTTCGATTTCACCGGTGCTTTATCGCCTTAATTGACGGGTTTCCAAATCTAACATAAAACAAGATGCAAAGCATATAAACGTACTCCCAGTTTATCCTGAATACGTGTGAGATATTCCATAAAGAGGAAAACACGTCTTGGGCTGGTGTAACCGTTAGCAATGGCTTTTCTGGTAAGCATCGGCCATCATCTACGACCTATAATGAACATACTTACAAAATTTTCAGAAGATCGGCCGAGAACTTTCTGAGATTTTCCATAAAGAAAACCATATTAGTAACGGCTATAACGGTAAACTTAAACATCAGGCATCATCCGTAACCCATAGCCGTTAGTAACGGCTACAACGGTAAACTAAAATATCCGGTATCATTCGTGCCCCATAATGAACATGCCTACAAATTTTCAGAAAGATCGACAACGTGCTTTCTGAGATATATTCATAAATAAAGAAAAAAAAAATGTTATTGGCCGTTATAGCTGTTAGTAACGGCTATAACGGTCAACTAAAACATCGGGCATGATCCGTAACCCATAGTGAACATACCTGCTAATTTTCAGAAAGATCGGCCAAGTACTTTCTGGGATATTCCATAAAGGAAAAAAACCGTTACAGCCGTTAGTAACGGCTATAACGGTAAACTAAAACATCGGGCATCATCCATGATCCATAATGAACATACTTGGTAATTTTCACAAAGATGGGCCAAGTATACTGCTGGCAAAAAGTTAAGGGCCACCTGTCATTTTGACGCTAGTGTCTGAGTGTGTAAATAATAGGCTTGAAACGAAGTCACAATGACCCAAACTTGGTTAGACATATTGAACAGATGTTCCTTAACAGATCACAACACCTAAAACCCCACTGCGGTTCAAGGTGGAGCGCTGCACGTGCGGAAACCACGTAAAACCGGTAAAACGGTGCCTGTGGGAGCATATGAGTTTTTTAAAAAAAAAGGGCGAAATGCTCGTGGTCAATCATGATGCACGTGCATGGCACCTCGTTCATGAACACAGATCAGACGCCGTTGGCCCCAAATCTGTAAACAGAACGGTCGTCAACGCCAGCCCAAAAAGCATGGCACAAACGCAAAGACTGGACCCTGCCGATCGTGGACGTGCCTTAACGTTGATTGACGAAGGGATTTCTGGCCGCGAGGTGGCTAGGCGTCTGAACGTGTCCCATTCCACCATCCAACGTCTTGTAGAGAGGTTTCAGGCCACTGGCAGCGTACAGGATCGGCCACGATCAGGCCGTCCTCGGTGTACCCACAGACATGCTGACCGATTCCTCCTGCTGTCTGCCCTATGCAATCAGACTGTCACCTCATCCACCTTAAGGCGTGAACTCCTGCAGGCTGCAAATGTCAGTGTCAGTAGAAGGACAGTTTGTAAACGTTTGCACGAGTTCGGGCTGTCATCCCAGAGACCAGCAGTCGAGTACCACTTACTCCAGCTCACCGCAGAGCACGGGCGGACTGGTGTCATCACGTTTCGCTGGACGAGGCAGCAATGGTTCGAGTGCTGTTCACAGATGAGTCCGCTTCACCTTGGCATTCAATGACGGCAGGACCCGAGTGTGGCGAAGGCCAGGAGAACGTTTTGCTGACGCCACAGTTCGTGAGGCGGATCGTTACGGAGGGGGTTCTGTGATGGTCTTGGGTGGCTTCAGTCGTCAAGACAGAACTCCCCTGTACATCATTCAAAGCATGCTGACAGGGGTGCGGTACCGTGACGAGATTGTGAGGCCCCTGATCCAGCCCGCCCTTCAGGCCATGGGTAATGCTGCTGTTTTCCAAGATGACAACGCCCGTCTACAACGAGCCAGTGTCGTGGACCATCATCTGCAGCAAGAGGGGATCATCCGGATGCAGTGGCCATCTCACTCACCTGGTCTGGCTCCAATTGAGCACCTATGGGATGTCCTTGGATGGCGGGTAGCCCACACCACCACCACCACCCCCCCCCCCCCCCCCCGCCTGTTGACGTGGCCCAGCTCACTCTCTTTCTGCAGCAGGAGTGGCAGGCCATACCGCGGGACACTCTTCGGACCCTGGTGGACTCCATGCGTCGATGTTGTGCCGCTTGCCTGGCGGCAAACGGTGGCTACACTCGGTACTGAATGGTGCAGTTTTCAGTTGTTGCTTATGTGACAATCCTGAGGAAGGGTGATCGGACATTACAGCCCGCTGTCCGCGTTTGATTTGTTGATTTCGTGCAATGGTCAATGAATTTGTTCTTGAATAAATTTGGAAGATTTTGCGTCCGTTCTTCTTAACATTGGCTGTAGTCTTTTGGTCTGGGAGACAGCGTTGGCAATGGCCCTTAACTTTTTGCCAGTAGTATACTTTCTGAAATCTTCCATGAAGAAGAAAAACCGTTACAGGCCATTACAGCCAATAGTAACGGCTATAACGGTCAACTAAAACATCGGGCATGATCCGTAACCCATGGTGAACATACCTGCTAATTTTCAGAAAGATCGGCCAAGTACTTTCTGAGATATTCCATAAAGAAAAAAACCGTTACAGCCGTTAGTAACGGCTATAACGGTAAACTAAAACATCGGGCATCATCCGTGACCCATAATGAATATACCTGGTAATTTTCACAAAGATTGGCCACTTTCTGAGATATTCCATGAAGAAGAAAAACAGTTACAGGCCGTAACAGCCGTTAGTATGTCTATAACAGTAAACTAAAACATCGGGCATTATTCGTGACCCATAATGAACATACCTACAAATTTTCAGAAAGATCAGCCCAGTACTTTTTGAGATATTCCACGAAGAAGAAAAAACCGTTACAGGCCGTTACAGCCGTCAGTAACGGCTATAACGGGGTAAACTAAAACATCGGGCATCATCCGAGACCCATAATGAACGTACCTGCTAATTTTCATAAAGATCGGCCTAGTACTTTCTGAGATATGCATTAAGAAGAAAAACCGTTACAGGCCGTTACAGCCGTTAGTAACGGTTATATAACGGTAAACTAAAACATCGGGCATCATCCGTGACCCATAATGAACATACCTACAAGTTTTCAGAAAGATCGGCCGTGTAGTTTTGTCTGGAGCGAGTGGAACACATTTTGACCACGGACGGACGGACACACACACACACACACACACACACACACACACACACACAGAGAGAGAGAGAGAGAGAGAGAGAGCATTTCTTCGTTCCCATTCTAAAGTACTACCTTTTCTATATAAGAACTGGGAGTACAAAAAATCAGCTGAACGAAAAAGAAACCGTATTTTTTTTTTATGATATTATGAGGCGTGCACAGTGGTCGTGTGATTAAATCACTTATGTCTCACTTAGAGGGGCGTGTGGTCGAGTCCTGGGTAAAATGTAGAGTTGGATTTTTTTCCCCATGCTATCAGGTCAGTACATGTGCAGATTCGCATAACAATAGTTGAATTATGTCTGCTCTCCCTACCAATCGCCAGAAACTTTACAGATTTCATAGGATCACATACATCAATATCTACAAAAGAAAGAGAAGAGGAAATTTTAAGTCCACTTTCTAATTCAGCTTGAAGCCAATCTAAAGCAACTTTGTTTTTCATATAAAGAAAAGAAAAACAGACAAAATTTGAACAGTGCACTTTCTAATTCAGTTAAAGTCAACTTTGTTTTCGATATCAACAAAATGAATGTGGTCTGGAAGGTTCATAGGTCAAAGAACAGTTTTACTCTTTATGCTGAGCCGTCCTTCCCCACCCCAATGCGCCAAATATAGTAACATTCTCTCTCTGTCTGTCTCTCTCTCACGGACACACACGCACACCCACACATGCACACACCACACGCGCGCGCACACACACACGCAGATGAAAATATATACACACCCTCCCACACGTGTACATGATCATATACCCTGATCGACAGAAAATCGCCATGCAGTCACTTATTCACAGACATCCGTTGGCCACAACCGGACAGCGATGCCAAAAACTGGGAAAATGAAATTAAGAAAATATGAAAAACTCTTCACTGGCTGCATAAGGGAACCATCGCAATCCTTTTAAAGGCAGATATATTTGTATTGCCTGCTCCGAGGCCTTTCGTCCGCTGGGTCGGAAACTCATCAGGGAGACACGGCTGGCTGTATCTGCGCTCCTGGCGTCAAATAGAGACACACCACAGTCCACAATACCGTGTGTTCTCACCACCAAGGGTGCAAAAAAGAATCCAATAGCACCCCCAAAGCAGCCAGCGAAGAGTAGTAAAGGAAACCAAATGAAAGGGTGGGGAGGAAAAAAAGTTGCTGAAAAAAACTACAGATATTATGCAGATAGTATAAAATGTAGGGGGCAATCTTTGAGCCTACGCTTGAGGATCCACCCAAGGATGCAAGGGAGATCAGAAGACAAACACAAAAACAGACAGAAACAAACAAATACAAGTAACCTCGATTTAAACTTGAATAAAGTCAGACAAATACAAAGACGAACAATCAAATAGTGGGGGAAAAACAAGCGCAGGCTTATGTATTTGTTTAGTCATTGACACGTCTACATCTTCGTATTTAACCCCTAATCTTTAAGGCTACCCCACTCCAACCCCGACTTTCCCAGCCCCCCCCCCCCCCCCCCCCCCCCTCATCCCCCATCCCTTCCCCAACCTCCATCCCGCCAAACAACAACAACAACCACGCACACACACACACACACACACACACACACACACACACACACACACACACACACACACACACACACACACACAGTGAGTGAGAGAGGGAGAGAGAGAGAAGATGAATGTGGCCTGGAAGACTCGCAGGTCAATAATGAGTTCAGTATAATTCTTATTATAATGAATACTTATATAGCGCCTATTCTCGGCTACAGACCAAGCTCTAATCGCTTTACAATCCACACTCGTTTACACCGGGCTGCCTACCTGGGTAGTGCCGACTGAAGAGCTGCCAGCTGGCGCTTCATTCACTCGTTTCCCGTGTCATCCAGTCCATATCATTCAATATTGTTCTCTCAATTTTCTAACTTCCTTTTATTCTTTCCATTTCTTACGCAGGGTGCATGCTTTGTGTAACG
Source organism: Conus betulinus (assembly GCA_016801955.1). Taxonomy (NCBI): domain Eukaryota; kingdom Metazoa; phylum Mollusca; class Gastropoda; order Neogastropoda; family Conidae; genus Conus; species Conus betulinus. Next base: position 20,589 of record JADBJO010006839.1, read on the forward strand.
TGTCATCCATACCAACGGCCAAACTGGCCTCTTCCGACGAAAGTTGGTGATGGGATTTAACGTGTGTTCAAGATGTCATGCGTTCGTTCACACACAGAGCCTCGGTTTATAGTCTCATTCGAAGGACTGACTGTACGGGAAATGGAGTCAGAACCATGTGTAATTCCGGGGGAAAAATTCCCCTGTACCGAAACGGCCCGGGGAAGATTCGAACCCACAACCCTAGGATCACCAAGATTACGAGTCCAGCGCTCTACCAACTGAGCTACTCCGGATCCATATTCACACATTATGTTTAGCTGTCTGTCTGTCTGTCTGTCTGTCTCTCTCTCTCTCTCTTCTCTCTCTCTCTCTCTCTCTCTCTCTCTCTCTCTCTCTCTCACACACACACACACACACACACACACACACACCACACACACAGAGGCGGCAAAATATAATATTCTCTGATTGAAAGGAAGAGCTGTCGCATGCACACACACGCACACACACTCTCTCTCTCTCTCTCTCTCTCTCTCTCTCTCTCTCTCTCTCTCTCTCTCTCTCTCTCAGATCGTGCTAGAAAGGGTATTTGTGTTATTATGAAACTTCTATGGTCCATTGGAGAACATTCTCCAAATATATCTTTGAAAATGTTTCATTGTCAGATTCAGCCAATTTTGATGTTCGGCTCAGAAATTTGGGGACCGACACAGGACCAAGAGTGCATTGAAAGAATGCATCTATCTGCATTGAAAAGGTTTATGGGTGTCCATCCAGAGTCTCCAATACATTTAGTGTGTGGAGAAATTGATAGGTTTCCCATTTTCGTCAACACGTATTCTGGATGTGTTAACTTTTGGCTGGTATATACGAATGAGGAGTTCAAACTGGAACTGAGAAACAGATTCAGCATACACAATCGAAGACCACTGGTGTGGCCTGAGGGAGGTCTGGCAGACGAAATGTAAACAAGTGCGTGGAAAGAAGCGACGAAAAACACAAAGAATGGCTGACAGCTGGAACATGGACCTCATCACAAAGCGGAAGCACCTAAAAGACCAGATCAACTAGACCCAAGACCAAGACCAGAAGCAAGAGATACAGGCACACTACTGGGACGTCAACCGCCAAGTTAAGAAAAGTGCTAGACAAGACAAGAAAACAATTCATCCATGAGCTCACAGAAGAGGCAGAAACAGCGGCAGGACAGAGAAACATGAAAAGACTATATGAGATTACTCGAACACTTTCTGGAAAGACCAGCAACCCCAGTCGCCCGGTCAAAGACAAGGAGGGAAACACCATCGCAGGAGAAGCTGAACAGAGAGCAAGGTGGGCAGAGCACTTTAAAGAGACACTGAATAGACCTGCACCACCTGTCCCCCCAGACATTCCACCACCAACCCAGCTTCTGGACATCAACACAGGCCCACCAACCAAGACGGAAGTTACCAAAGCCATCAAGTCACTGAAGTCAGGTAAAGCAGCGGGTCCAGACGGAATTCCACCTGAAGCACTGAAAGCAGACATCCAGACGTCAACAGAGATGCTGCATCCACTCCTAAGCAAGATCTGGGAGCAGGAACGAGTGCCAGAAGACTGGGAAAAGAGGCCACCTGGTGAAGCTGCCGAAGAAAGGGGACTTGTCATCCTGTAACAACTGGAGAGGGATTATGCTGCTGTCCATCCCGGGGAAGGTGCTGGCCAAAATCATGCTAGAGAGACTAAAGACCCGCCCTAGACAAGACCCTCCGCCAAGAACAAGCTGGATTTCGCCAAGACAGATCATGCACGGACCAAATTGCCACCATGAGAATTATCATCGAGCAGTCTCTGGAGTGGCAGACCCCCTTGTATGCAGTATTTGTGGATTTCCAGAAGGCGTTTGACAGCATCGACAGAGACCATCTGGAAACTCATGCACCACTTGCCATCATCCAACAACTCTACGAAGATGCCACATGCCAGGTCGTCCACGACGGGAAGCTAACGAAGCCCTTCACCATACAAACCGGCGTCCGTCAGGGGTGTCTACTATCGCCGACAATTTTCCTGATGGTCGTTGACTGGATAATGCGGCAGTCTACAGACGGCAAGAGGACAGGAATCCAGTGGACTTTCACCAAGCAACTGGAAGACCTGGACTTCGCCGACGACATCAGCCTTCTCCCACAAACAGCAGCAAGACGCACAAGAGAAGCTGTGTGCGGGTAGCAGAAGAAGCAGGAAAGACGGGCCTCCAAATCAACACAAAGAAAAAACAGAAGCCATGAGAGTCAACAACCAGCAACGAGACCCACTACGACTACAACAGGAAGACATCACTGAAGTTGACAAGTTTGTCTACCTCGGCAGTGTGGTCAGCAAAGATGGAGGTACAGATGAGGATATCAAGAGCCGCATAATAAAAAGCCAGCACACCTTTACTACGCTACGGCCTATCTGGAATTCCTCTGCCCTCTCACTCCACAACAAGATCAGAATCTTCAACTCAAATGTGAAATCTGTTCTTCTGTATGGTTCTGAAACGTGGCGAACAACAAAGACAAACACCCACAAACTCCAAACATTTATCAACAGATGTCTGCGAAACATTGTGAACATCAGATGGCCAGATGTTATTGCCAACACAGAACTGTGGAACAAGACCAAGCAAGTTCCAATAGAATTAGAAATCAGAAAACGGAAGTGGGGATGGATTGGCCACACCCTCAGAAAGTCTCCATCCAACATCACAAGACAAGCCCTTGAATGGAACCCTCAGGGCAAGAGAAAAGTGGGAAGACCAAGACAGACATGGCGAAGGAGTACCGACGCAGAAGTGAAGGCCGCCGGAATTCAGAGGACTAAGTTCTTGTGTGTCCGATGTACCATGAAAAAAGAAAACGATTGTATTCAGCTCAGGTACTTCCATAACCTATTTGTGTCAAGTGAAAACGGTTTTGTTTTACAGTTATCTAATTTTGTTTACAAAGCGTTAAACTTACGGATGCAGTTTATTCAACCAAAATGATTCTTGTTGTGCTATTGCTCCCAAGTTGTGGGCCGGAGGCCTGATATTAAAAAACATTTTTTACTTTGACTCTCTCTCTCATATTCCCTACAGTGAAGGACGATGGTTCTCTCTCTCTCTCTCTCTCTCTCTCTCTCTCTCTCTCTCTCACACACACACACACACACACTGTGCTTGCGTGCTTGTGTGACTCCGTGTGTATGTGCGTGCATGTGTGCGTGTTTTCTGCACTTGCGAAACTTTACGACGTTTGTTGGGAGAGAACACGCAGGATGTTTGTGGGGATGAATGGATGGATGACTGTGTGTGTGTTCGTACCGAGTTTTGTGTGAACGCGTGTGTGTAAAATGTGTGTGTGTGTGCACGCGCGCGCGTGTGCATATATGTGTATGTGTGTGCGCGCGCGTGCGTGCGTTCGGCAGTTTGCATGCGGACATTTATGTACAGACGCGCTGCGCGCGCGTTTTTTTTTTGTACATATGTGCGCAGGGATGTATATGCGTGCGTGCGCGCGTGTTTTTTGACATCAATTATGTATGACCTAGCGGCGAGGACGTACGACCCTGCTGGTGGGTACGTAGTTAGGTCTCTCTCCCTCTGGGGGACACCTTGAGGCACTGTGCCGTAGTTTACCCGGCACTCGGAAAGAAGTCTTGGGTGGGTGGAGCTGAATATTTTGGTCCGACTCCACAGTTACAGATTAGGCGCGAAACGCTATATATTTCTAAAACAGATATTTGACTGCAGATCTTTTGTTAAAAAAATGATAATAGATGTCTTTGAGGAGTTTCCACCCAACCCCCCCTCCCCACTCCCACTCCCTTTTTTTTTTTTTTTTTTTTTTTTTTTTTTTTTTTTTTCTTTTTTTTTTTTTTTTTTACACACCCTCAAGTGCCCCCTTCCAAGAATAAGACTCCTCCTCTACCACTTTCACTTTCTTTTACGCACTCTCAAGCGCCCCCTTCCAAACATAAGACTTATCTACCACTCTTTCTCTATCTCTGGTTCTGTTTGTCTTTTCCCTGTATCTGCCTCTCTTTTTCCTGGAGTTGAAATGGGATTCGACACCCCCCCCCCCCCCCCCCCCCCCCCCCCCCCCCCCCCCCCCCCCCCCCCCCCCCCCCCCCCCCCCCCCCCCCCCCCCCCCCCCCCCCCCCCCCCCCCCCCCCCTACGTGTGCGCGCGTGCACACACATACACACGCGCGCGCGCGCAGACACGCACTAATATCACACACACACACACACACACACACACACCTTTGAGCACGTCATCATCCGTTTACGTATATGTTTCCATGCGTCATTTTCTATACGTATTTATTTCTTTTTCTTTTTTATGTCACAAGTCCTGAAGACGGTCTATGACCGAAACGTCGTTGATAGTTGTTCTGTTTTTCTTTGTTGAAATCTTCTGAGAATCCTCAAAGACATTTATTATTATTTGCACCAAAACATATTAATCACATGGTCCAGCCCTTGACCCATATCGTGCCTGATTCTGCGGCAGATCCAATGCCTGTTTTCTTTTATTTGCAAGCACGATCCACATGACCCTTCGTTTTCCTGTTGTCTCAGACTTTTCATTCCCAAATCCTTGCGTAGAAACACAAGGGAGTTCTCAAGTCACGCATCATTCTGCTATCCTTTTTGACATATGACATTGAACTAATTTATTGACCGCCACAGTACATTATAAAACCGTCTTTTCTCATTGAAAAAGATTTTTTTTTCACAGAAACTAGGCAGTTTTCATTTCTTCAAACTGCATTGTTACTACTTAACCTTTGTGATACCCCCCGAACTCTGACCTGACCTGTGTCACGTGCCTTTCCGGAAACCCTCCTATCTCCCTCGTGGTCTACCATGGCCATTCAGTCACAGGGCTGGCTACATGGTCATATTAGTGGATGCAGTCACCGAATGAACTAGATTTTAGACTTGGAGACAGAAGGAGAGGGATGGGGCAGCAGCAGCGGGGGCATTGCCCGGAGGGAGAGTGGGGATTTAAAGGTAGAGGAGTGTGGGAGAGGGAGGGGCGGTGGACCGGAAGAGAGCTGTTGAAGGACCTGGCAAAATGAACAAATAAAAAAAAAAAAGGTGAATAAAAAAAGTAATGCACAGGATGGGTTATGTTTGAAAGTTTGTTGTTGTTGTTGTTGTTTTTTTTCGGTGAGCAGGTTATTGTTAGAGGTTACTACCACCAGTAATTATAAAGTAGTGGTAGTAGGAGGAGGAGGAGTAGTTGTTATTGTTGTTGTTGATGTTGTTGTAATAGCAGCAGTAGTAATAGAAGCAGTAAGAGCTGTTGTTGTTGTCGTGGTTGTTCTTGTTGTAGGATCTAATGATGATGATGAATGTTCGTAGAAATGGTTTTTCGTTGCTGCTGTTGTTGTACAGTTTCTTGGTTTTCACTTTTTGCCATTGATGATAATAATATAATTCTGTATTCATCACTTGTTTGCCTTTGATTAATTTAATGATGGAAGCATTTAGAAGATTATATTCACTATCATCATCACCATGAAAAGGCGGATTTGCCTGAATGAGAATGACAGAAAAATCATTGAGTTAATTCCTTGCCAGTCAAACTGTGATGTGACAATTGCCAGCCACACCAACCTCTACAGACTCGCCCCATTCTACTCCCCCTCCATCATCCCCCTCTCTCTTTTTCTCATTCTTTGTCTTACAAACGGCAGTCAAGTGTACTCATCTACGTCAACTCTCAGTCTTTACCCCTCACCCCGCAAAACTTCACCCCCTTCCCCTTAGCCCCTCCTCTCTTCTTACCCTTCCCGCACTCTGCCAGGTGTTTCCTTTGAAGTGCTGACTGTGCTGTTCATTCTCCCCTCCTCTCCCCTCACCTTCTCCCCTCCTCTCTGGCGCATGTGCTTACACAGCGATTGTGGAAGGGCAAAGAATCTGTGTACTTCAGAGAAACCATAACCTCCCTCCGTCTCTGTCACCCCCTGTACTCACCCTGGTTGATGTGCGTTCTGCTCGTGCATGATGCATTTACGTTACGCGGCAAGATACCCAGCCCACTCACGTGACAGTGGAGCTTTGTCAATTCGCATAAAGGCTAAAAATATTGCCAGCATCTACAAGATAGTGTTCTTGAATCATCTACACATATTTTCCTCACACAGTAGGTGGTGAGGGATGATCATCCCCCCCCCCCCCCCCCCCCCCCCCCAGCTTACCATCATCCCCCCGCCTCTCTCTCTCTCTCTCTCTCTCTCTTTGTCTACAGTGATTCGAATCACTGGACGTGTAGCTTGCACACAAAAAGGGAAACGAAGTCCCCTCGCTTCACTGCTCCAAAGAAGGCTGTAAGACTGATCACCACCAGTGAAACTAATATGAAAACAGGTGCAGATCAGAAAAGGGAAAGGTTATCTCCAACTTTGAGATTCTGTGTAATGTTTCACAAGATCAACCCCAGGAGAACAGTAAGTTGACACAATGTTTGTAGGTATTGAGACTAGGCACTGCTTATATGTATACCATATGTTTTAACAGTGTAACGTTATGCGAATACTTAGTGACATCTATCTGGATGATGAATGAGTATTCTCTTTTAATAGTTTATTTGCCACAACTTGGTAAACACTGTAGAGATAGTTAACATTCTGTGTTAACAATATGGCTTTTCGGCAGTATCCAATACTATCTGTTGCGATGACCGCGGACTGTTACTTTCTGACAGGAAAACCAGTATGGTGAAAACTAAGTTGATTTATAAATACTGTGGATTGTCTTAAATGCTTTTTAGTATGTGCCTCTAGGTCGAATCAACATGTGTTTTCGGGCTAAGTGTATCCCAAGTAAATTGAACTTAAATTTACAAGCAAAAAATTGAAGAGTTGTTTTACCTCAGTTGTTTAGCATTGTATTACTCTCTCTCCTACCCCTTGTTGAAATCAACTCAAAATCTGAGTGAAAGTGGACTGTGATAATTATGGCAGATATATTTGTGCTAGTCTAGTCCTTTGTTGGCTGAGCTCTCACACATTTACTGCGAGCGAGAGGGCAAGTGTGAGAACTCGACAGCCGGAGTCTCAGCCACTTAACAACAAAACCAGGTTCTGTCTTATGCCCAGATCCTGGGACCACAGGTGTGCCTGCTATCAGCCCAGCAGGGACAACAATCACTACAGTTCAGCTTGCCTAAAGAGAAGGTGGACCAGTCACCACCAACTGGAGAGAGATCAGCACTCATCTCCCACATCAGACAAGTTCTGATATTCCACTCATCTCCAACATCAGACAAGTTCTGATATTCCAAATGGACTCCAACTCAGCTCATCCAGAACTTTCCCACTCTCAATGATGACAATGTGGGAACGATTCAGCCTGCAGAAAGACTGAAGTTTATCCATATGTATATTTCACTCTCATATAAACAAGTAAAGTTGATGTGTGAAAGTACACTTGTGTCAGTTCTTTGTTGTTCATACAGAAGTGAATCTTTGAATTTCTCTCTAATTCTGTTACTCGGAGCTACAAGCACTTTTAAGTGCACAAGCGTAAGGAGAATTAACCCTGTGCCACTTTTGACTTTTTTTTTTAACAGTCCCGAGAAAAATAGAACTTCTTTCGATGACTAGTACCAGAAAGTTGCTTCTTCTAGAACTAGTAAGAGAGAGGGTGAAGGTAAGATTGTAATACCCAACTAGAGGTGAGATTGTAATACCCAACTACTCTATAATTTTAAAAGAGAAACCCTTCTAAGTCCTACCCCAAGAGGAGAACACCGACCCACCCCCAGCTCTCGTCACACAAACCAGCGTGACTTGGGAAAGGTAATAATGAAAACATAATGAGTCTTACCACGATCTTTCAGTTTCATGCAGTCGGCTGAAAGATATTTCAATGCAGACCAACTCCTCTTTTAGCACCCTGCCCCCCCCCCAACCTCCACCCCAACGCTACTCCCATTCCCCAACCGCAACTCCATTCCTATTCTTCACCCCACCTCTAGTCCCCCAACCCTAAATTTTGTGTAAGCTCAGTCACTCAGTACGATTGTGAGAGAGAGAGAGAGAGAGAGAGAAAGGGGGGCGGTGATGTTGCTTATAGCCCAGCCGACCGCAACGGGCCATATCAGGGCCGTCATCGAGTCGAAGTCAACTCGCAAATCATTGGGGAAAAGGCAAGTCTTTCACACAATCCTTTGAAATACACGTGAAAAACACATCGGAAAGTTTGTTAAAGAGAGAGAGAGAGAGAGAGAGAGAGAGGGGTGTGGGGTGTGTCATATACTGTCAGTCGGAATGTTCGTACTACAGTCAACTTGAAGCAGTCAACTTGAACTCCAACTTCAAAACGCATGATAATAACATGAAAAGCTCGCCGGTGATCTGACCTGAAAATGCCTCACTCGCCCTTTCACAGAGGTTCGAGTTTTCTACACGCATTCCACGCCCGATGAAAACTGGAATGACATCAATAGTGACGTGCACTGCCAGTGAAAGCAAAATCGGGCACGTTTTGTTCAGCTTTGGAGACAACTTCCAGATCCTCCCTTTCTGCCTTTCCTCCTTCACGTCGATTTCCCTTCGTTTCCTCCTCCACACTTTTCTTTCTCACCCCCCACACATTTCAGCCTTCGTTCCAGAGCATGTGCTTTCGTTTCTGCCCCATGACCCCCCTCACCACACACACGCTCTCGCTCACTCTGTCTGTCTGTCTGTCTGTCTCTCTCTCTCTCTCTCTCTCTCTCTCTCTCTCTCTCTCTCTCTCTCTCTCTGTTATCTCAATTAAAGCGCTACGTCAACAGTAGACGTCCACAAAAAAAGGCTGAATTCTCTCCATAGACGTGCAGCAAAGCTACTCCATCCAGTTGTATCTCTAACAACAGACGAAAAACTAAAAGCGCTGAACATACTTCCTCTGAATAGGCAATTGGAAATTCAGCAAGGCATCATTTATGTTTACAATCTTGACAGATACTATGCCATGTTATATCAATGGCCTTTTTTACAAGATCGAACAGCTCTTCTGGCTCGACGAAATTCCTTCTTCCCTACCCACGCATTGATCTATACAAAACAAGCCTAGCTTACTCTGGACCATATGTCTGGAACTCACTTCCACCGAATCTACAAAACATGAATACTTTAAAACTTTTCAAGAAACATTTGCATAAACATTTTTATGTCTCAGTAATTAAATTATTCAATTACAATGATTGGCGCCCATTTGCAAAGTCTCTGTGAGCCATACTTTGAATAAATCGTCTAAACAAAAAAACCAACTCCTTTAAAATCGCTCATCCCCACTCCCACTCACTCTGTCTACCATCCCTTTTTTTCCCTCCCCCTACCTACTATTCTCTCTTCCCCACCCTCCTCTGACCTCTGTCTCTGTAGTTTTGTTTGTTTGTTTGTAAGTTTCCTTCTGATATCATTGTA
>JADBJO010006839.1:32500-42500 GCA_016801955.1 Conus betulinus
TTACAAGAACAACAACGACAACAACAAGAACAATAATAAAAACAACAACAACACATATACAAAAAGGGAAAATGTAGTATCATAGATTGATTCGACATTCATTCAGTCACGCGATGACTGTACTACTGAACTCCACCACCTGTTTTACTCCATATTTTTCAGAATTAGGTACTTTTTCAGTATACTTTTGTCACAAATGCCTCTGTCTGATTTTCATTGCTTCTGCAATGAACCTAGCAACCAACTTGATTGCACCATCGTCATCAGATGACAACAAAGAAGCAACATCTTGCCTTTCAAAAAAACATCCAAAGTGGGAAAATGAACATTTTAAACGCACTTCATTGTATGCAGTACATTGAAATGAAAAATGCTTTTCATTGTCAGTAATGAATCCACATGAAGGGCATGGTGATTCTGTGGATGTTCCACACTCAGACTATCTTTTATTCGCATTGAAACCTAAAGTTCGTAACCTAAACCTTGCATAATTAATTCTATGCCATTTATATATGATAACATTGAGAAACTTTTCCGTTTGGAATATATTCTTAAGAGAGAAGAACCAACGATACTTTTCTTTGCTTTCCATATTTCAATGCCAGTTCTGATTAAAAGAACAGAAGAGCCTATCTTTAAATTCTGCAATAAACTGTTGTTCGTTTCCCACCCCATGGGTCATCCACACTATTCCAAAACCCTATTCTGATAGCACTTTCTTTACATTATTAGCCCAATTATCTTTGCCTCGTTCCATCTGTAAGAGCATCATGTCATAAGCTTGTCTGCACAAACGTGACTGTGGAAGTTTCAATATTTTCAACCAATACCCTAACACATTTCACAAAAGATTAATGTAAAAAGGGTACCTGTCCATCTCTCCGTATAAAAGAATGTTAGATGAATGAATTGGCACCTGAAGAAAACGCTTCATAGCATACGTGTGTACTTTTTCTACCTGTGGATTTTCTTCTAACCTCCAAATTTCAGCTCCATAGGTATGTAAAGGTTCTATCTGTGCATCAAAGATTTTCCAAAGTATACCACAACCCATACAATTCAGCTTTCTTAAGGATCTCAGAATTTCAATGACACCTTTTTTACCCTTCCTAAAAATTCTTCCCATGCATAACTAAACGTCAATTTTGTTGAAAATATCATTCCTAAATACTTCTATGAGTTGACAACTTGAACTTTCGTATTTCCATAAAATCATCATTCGTTTAAAGATAGGTGTCCACCCTTCTGAAGAATACAATATTTGTCTTATCTAAGTTAATTGTTAAACATAAGTGGTCTCCTTCTTCTTTTAAGACATTTAATTGTTTTGTAAACCTACAACTGTCCCAGATGAAAGAATAACATCATCAGCAAATAGTATAAATATATCTCTACTGCTGCTCCGGGTATTATCTGAGTACCATGTCTACCTTTATTTGATAATTCCATTGCTAGTTCATTAATGAAAAAAAAGGAAACAACTGCGGACTCAACAGACATCCTTGTTTTACTCCATTCGGACAATCAAAATAATCTGAATATTCACTCTTCAAACATACACATGCAAGCACCGAGTTGTAGATATTTCTAATGGCTGAATACAGTTTACCATTCACACCACTTTTACAATGTACATTCCACAATACATTGCGATTTACAGAATCAAACGCTTTACTGAAGTCTACAAATGCGACATAAAGCTTCGTATTACAGAGTAGATATTTCTGTACTAGTGAGTATAGTGTAAATATATGGTCTATGGTGCTGTAACTGGTTCTAAAAAACCTACTTGTTCTTCAATAATCTGTTCTTTAATTTTCTGCCCATTTTGTTGATCTTTTGTTTAGTATGTGAGTGTATACTATTCTTAAATGCTGGTATGTGCTACTCCATGATAGTTATCCGGATTGTTAGCGTCTCCTTTTTTTTTTTATAGATTGTAAAATAATCGATTTTTCGCCCATTCCAAAGGAAAAGTGACATTTCAAAAACTTGTGTAAATAAATGGACAAGAAAATCAGTTACAGCTGAGTTTGCATGCTTCACCATTTCTGCCATGATTTTGTCTGGTCCAGCGCTCTTTCCTGATTTTAAATGATTGATACCAGTCACGACTCTTCTCTAGATATGGATGGCTAAATAATGGTTACATTTCATTATCTTCTTCCACCAAATTTGCATCCTCTTCTATAATATTATTATTAAAATTATGAAAAACTCCCCCAAAATGATCATACCAATTTTGAATTACAGATCTTATTAATGTCCGAAATGTCTTCGAATCATCAACAGAATCTCTAAGTTTCTTTAATCTGTTTTCTTCAAACTCCTGTTCCTTTATTTTCCTTAATGTAGTATACTCTTTTCGAGCCAAAGCATATTCTTCTCTTTTCGTGTTTTTGTCCTTAACTATTCTGCATCTCTGAAATCTTTTCAGTAACCTTTAAACTTCCTGTTTTTTTCGTTTGCAGTCAATATCAAATCACTCATTACAATTTCTGACGCCTCTACTGATAATTCGAACCATACAGGCATCAGCTCCACACAAAGCACTGAAAAATGTATCAAGACTCTCATTCATATCAATATGTAACAGTTGATAGGCTTTGTGCAAACACTCTTGAAATTGATTGCGCTCAAATTCATTTATATATATATAATCGCTTTTTCATCTGACCATATAATTTTTTTCTTCACCTTGCCGTCGTAAATGTATATCCTCTGAATTACAACAGCCACGTCTCCATGTTATCAACTGGTAAGTGCCATGAATACACACAGTCACCAACTCGTAAATCAAAGTTTAATAACAAATCACTGTGGACAAGAAAATAATCAATTACACCGCAACCATTTGAAGACTCACCTTCAATATCACCATTACAAAAACGATTCAAAATACTCAAATCGAACATGAAACAAAAGTTCAACAAAGTTTTGCCAAAATTGTTAATGGTTGAGTCTTTAGAACAACGTGCACAAATTTCATCATCAATATCGATATCCTCTACACTGCTAGCATAGTTTGTTATCGTTTCATTTATAACTTGTTTGTGTCCTGTTCTGGCATTTAAATCCCCTACAACCATAAAATAAAGTTCATCCATGTCTTTTTCAAAGTTCTGTATAGTACTTCTTCCAATAGTAAAAACACATCTTTTATCAATTTATCATTGTATGTAGGGCCTCCTTCCAGGACAACATAGCAAGCAAACTAATATAACATCTCTGTCAATGCTAAACACATGTTTATCTGTTTCTACAGCTAGCTACAACGTTGTCACAGTCAAGTTTTATTTCACGCTTTTTTGTAAAGTCTTTCTTATCAGCAGCAATACGCCTGAATTCCTCCCGTGAAACGAGAATTTTCTCGCTGGTACGTGAAACTTCAAGTAATCAGAAAATACATGACTATAATCAAACGGTGTATCAAGAAAAGTTTCAGTGAGGGTAACAAAGTCAAATTTATTTACATAATTCAGAAAAGAAGGGTCGTGCAGTTTATTATACAAGTTTTCAACGTTATAATTTAGAAACGTCCAATGATTTGAATGGTCGGGCCTGTCCTATGGCTTTTCTCGCGACACTTGAGCGCAGGCTCCTGTCGCTCACACCATCGCCTGTCCCCCTGCCAGGACCCGCCTGCCTGCCCGATGCGAGCTCTCCACGTGACGCACGTGCGTCAGTGCCACGGCGTCCGCCAATGACACAACTCGGGGAATCTCTGCTAGTTGTCTCTGACCCGTGTCGCCTGCTCCCTGTGTAGCGGCAAGAGACGTGTCCTCCTCCCGTCACCATCGCCACGCTGCTGTTGGCTCTGGGTGGGCCGGGTGCCATGGACAGGAGGAGGGGAAGAACCACCACTGCCACCACGCTTCTTGCCTTGACTCGGGAGTGTCATCGTGGTGACTAGTGTCACTAAATCGCGTGAGTGGCTCTGACACACTGTCCCTATTCACAACAGTGTTTAAAGACCTGGGAGCTAGATACATCACTTTTAAATATTATACAGACCAGTAGATCTCAGATTGGTGTCGCTTATGTCAGCAACGAATAAAAAGTCTTGTTTGAAGAAAACAAAACTTTCTTCTGTCTCTTTACAAATCGTTCAAACGACGACGAAATGCATACTTATAGTGTAAACTGGGGATGTGTGTGTTAATTGTACTCTTTACGGTTTTCGCTTCGTTATTGAACGGGAAGAATTTATTATCACATAATTAGTATGTGCTGACCCAGAAAACAAAGCAGTTCAACTAGTTTCCATTTGTCTGTTAGTCTCTCTCATGGAAGTCCCCCCTCAGAAACCTGTATCCAAATTGTGTTCTTTCTTTCTTTCTTTCTTTCTTTTTCTTTTCTTTTCGTTTCTTTTTTTCTTCCTTTTTTTCTATATTGGACAGTAACGCATTGTGGCTTTATAGCTTGGCACATGTGGTGTAGCGAATACGAACTAGTTCGCTCTTAGTGACACTAACAGACAGCTGAATGATGACGTCATCTCCTACGAAACTGACTCTGATAAACGAAAACTAGTTATACTTTTTTTTTCAGGGTCAGCACTTACTAAAAATGTGATAACAAAGTCTTTCGTGTGCTACAGTGATTGAATAAAGAACTGAAAACCGTGCGGTGCTGTAGTATGCCTTCCCATGTGGAAGAAAAGGAGTAAGAGCACTGAGTGTTGTGTGTATTACTCGGGGACACTGTTTTCATTGTTTCTGATAGGTTTTTGTTTGAGTTTTGAAAATGAGTTTGACATGATAGCTGGTTCTAGAACCAAGCATGGAAGAATTGGATGCCAGAAGCGCCAGCTTTGTTTGTGGGATTTGTAGAGTGATTCTTGATAAAACATGAGTCGGGGTGGGGGGCTGGGGGTGGGGGCTTTCCTTTTTTACACCAATTTTCACAGTTCAGTCATTTTTAACTTAACCAGTGTGTAGCGGCTTCGAGTAGTCACCTACAAGTGTACTTATTTCCTGAGCAGACGTACCTGTCCTCCGTAATAATTCGATTTGTGCACAGTCTCTCGCTGCGCATCAATGTGAAACCACGAGGGAACAGCCGCGTTTTAGCTTTCATTTATTTTTTTCCCCGTTATTGACATACTTTTTTTCCAATGCCAGACGGAGAGAGTATTGGTTTGAATAACTCGGAAGCAAACAGATCTAGATCACCGTGGAGGAATGCTAGACCATGTGCAGAAAGAAACAATAAATTAGGCGTATGAGACAGACAGTCACTATCTTTGAAAGAGTTTCCATACAAGGCAGTTTTTTACCTTGTGCTGAGCGATGAAGTCTTAAGTGGTCCGACAATGAAACCAGCGTGAAACGCGAGGGGATCCTTCACTCAAGTTTTGCCGTATGATCAGTATAGATAGTGCGCGCGCGTGTGTGTGGTTGTTGTTACTGGTGTGTGTGTGTGTGTGTGGGGGGGGGGGGGGGGGGTGCAGATTATCTTGTGCAAGTTTTGGATGAGGGTCATTGTCGGATAGCAATTACTGAAGTATATATATTTGCATGTACGAAAGACAACAATGGATCAATAGCAGCAGCAGCAACAACAACAATATTGATAATAGTAATAGTAATGATAATGTCAGTTCATGTTTGGAACCTTTTTAGCAAAGTAATAAACGATGTGTTTATTGCATCCAGGCCATTGAAAGAAATGGGAACATTTTAGGTGGTTCTTTTTTTCTGTTTCGTTTCATTTTTTTCATGTAGACTCTCTCTCTCTCTCTCTCTCTCTCTCTCTCTCTCTCTCTCTCTCTCTCTCTGTGTCTCCTGCCTTTTTCCTTCCCATCTTCAAAACCCCCTCTCTCTATCGCTCTGCCGCTCAGTCTGTCTCTCTGTGCTTTTTTTTTTTTAATCTCCCTTTTTGTAGCCTGTGAAATTCGCTGTGCGCGTAATGAGATGTGCAATAACCGAAATGTACTGACGTCAACATCTGACGAATCAGGGACGTGCGTGGGTTATGCATCACTTGATGTTATGTTCCGCCACGTGAGCATTACTTGCACAACAGAGTCCGCGGAATGTTGCCGCCATGTTCATGCAGGTTCCGCTCGGAAAGAAAAAAAGAAAGCGGGGACAGCGAAAGGGAGGGGATGGGTGGGAAGTAACTTATGTAGTGAAATTAATAACAATGGGGAGGATTATAGCAACAGTGATACTTGTCTTTTTAAAATCAGAAATTAAAAAATCATGATTATGTGAATTGCGCAATATCTCCAGTGCGATTTCAAGCAATGTGCTTTCTGTCAGTTTGGTGTGTGTGTGTGTGTTGGGGGGGGGGGGGGGGGGGGGGAATTAAAGATGATGAAAAAAGCACACACACACACACACACACACACACACACACAGAGTATGTCAGAACACACAAACCATAAACAGACATAGTTATTTGCGCTGAATTCTATGTTCTAACTGATTTGGTTTGCTTCTCTATCGATAACACCTTTAAAATGAGCCTGAACACATTAATGTGATATTCATACAGAGAGAGAGAGAGAGAGAGGTTAGCTTGATGGATCTTGGTGTAGACAGAATGATCTAACCTGGATCAAGCTGACCCTAGTCGTATCGCAGTATCCCTGTCAACTCACAGTAAGTTAATTAAGGCAATGGGAGATCAAGTTGTACCAACTGAGACATAATTCACCTTGACCGTTTAGAAAGAATTTGACCTTCATCCTCCATGCGTCACCCTGTGAGTTTTGGAAAATGGATCTGTTCACGTCATTATGACCCAGTCAGATTATCCTAACCTTTGACCTTGATGTTGGTCGGTCATCGTGTCCTGATGAATATAGGTCCCCTCAACATTTGACCAAATATACCTCACTGTTTCAGCTATGGTGTCTACTGTACCGACTGCACTATGTCTAAAAACATCCATGTCTAAAAACCTCTATAATTATTCTTTTAAAACGCGTCAACTATTGGAGAGCTGTCAATGACATGAATTTTGCACGTGCAACAGAAGGAGAGATTTTCCTTCAGGCGGGGATGAGGCCTCAGACGAGGTCAGGAAGACTTTGTTGCCCGTCTGTCTGTTGGTTATGAGAGAAGACATAGTTTCTGCGATTTCTTTCTTCTTCGTCTAGTTTCTGCGATTTCTTTCTTCTTCGTCTGTTCCATTTTAGTCACTCAGTGTATACGCGTACATGCTAGGAGGTGAATGGGGAAGGCCTGGTGGTCATGAAAATAAACAGCACTGAGCAGCAAAAACAAAAAACATACAAGACAAAAAAAAAAAAAAAAAAAAACCAGCGGCAACAAATCACAAAAAACTAGCAACTTGCACGCACGCACATACGCATGCGCAGGCGCGCGCGCGCACACATAGACACACAAGCACGCACGCGCGCGTACACACACACACACACACACACACTCACACGCACGCACGCACACGCATGCACGCACACACACACATACACTCTCTCTCTCTCTCTCTCTCACACACACACACACACACACACACACGTGCGCGCGCGCACACACACTCACGCGCGCTCGCACGCACGCACGCACATACACATTCACACACACACACACACACACACACGCGCGCGCGCGCGCGCGCGCGCACACACACGCACACAATAACACACACCATACTTTATTTAAGTGGAAAGAACCTGATAAGCCCCAACAGGTGCCGCTCATCAGACCAAAGATAGTACGCCCCACGGATCTTTGATCAGACTTTCCCAGTACCCCAAACCACCCCCCTCCCTCAACTCCGTCACCTACCCATGTTTCTCATCATGAGACTGCTCATCAGCTGTCGGGAGAGATCAGGTGCTGGATGTGTTTGATTACCAGCACGTGCGACCGACTCTCACTTCGCGCTGCACTGTATGGTGCTGCTTATTGAAATTCTTACCATTTCAGATCGGCTGCGTGGGAGAAATGCGATTTTCTTTTGTTTTTAATTTCAAGTGATGGCTTCACACGGATACCAGTTTGAGTTTCAGGTTTTGTTTGTTTGCTTGCTTTTTTCTCCCTAGCATTAACATCACCAACGCCATCGCCACTAAAACTGTTGCCACGGCAACCATGCTGTTTAAGAATCCTCTAAACCCACTCTCCTTTCTCCCATACTACAACTGCTGTTGCCTTATTATCACCAAAGTAGTAGTAATCCTGTCTTAATGTATTTTTTCAATATTTTGACCATTATTAGTATTCCTATTAGTAATATAATTATCATCATTACTATCTTGACTCACACATTATCACTCTTCTAACAGCCTCGTTTTCATTCAACGCCTACCTTGCGCTGAAGTGATCAAAGTTAAGTGATTGCTCGTTTCTTTTTTGTTGTCCCATTTGTTTGTATCTTGCCTCAAGAAGACCTAAGAAGTCGAAACGCGTCGTGTTTTGTCTCGTGGCTCGTTTGTCCACGTTTCTCTTGGCGGTTCGCTAACAATGATTTAAGGTTTTTTTCCCTCCCTAAGCAATTACATGAGCCTGTCAGAGCTGTCATCATATGGGGAAAAAAATAGTCCTGCCACTATCTTCAACAACAACAACAACAACAAAGTACGTCGATAACAACCTGATGGGTAAATTGTTGATATCCTGAAGATAGACCCCCCCCCCCCCCAAAAAAAAAAAAAAAAAAAAAAAAAAAAAAAAAAAAAAAGAAAGAAAAAAAAGTCACACTGAGTGCTCCATTCATTTGCCTCTAGTTTTAGTTTTTTTTTTTTAATGTTAAAACATTAATTAAAACCAAAACATTTCAGTGCAACCAAAAATACTGTGATGAGAATTTGTAAGGGTCGATATTGTCCTCTAAGGGAAGGACTTACAGGGTTTTCTCTATTTGAGTTGTATTGAAATTTCACCTCCACCCTCTCTCAGACTAACTAGTTATGCAGGGAACAACTTTCCTGTACTAGTCATCGAAAGAAATATTAATTTTTCTCATGACTGTAAAAAAGATACTCGAGTGGCTCAGGAATACAAGTGCTTGTAGGTCCGAGAGACAAGAATTAGAGATAAGTTCAAACATTCTATACTGAATGAACAACAAAGAACTGACACAAGCTAAGTGTAATTTCACACATCAATTTTACTTGTTTATACAAGGGTGAAATATTCAAATCAATTTTACTAATTCAATTCCAGCTAGCTTTTTCCCCCACTTTTTCTCATCTTGAAGAGAGGAAAAGTTCTGGATGAGCTGAGTCAGAGTCCACTTGGAATATCAGAACTAATCTGATATTGGAGAGGATTGTTGATCTCTCTCACTAGTTTGTGGTGACTGGTGCACCTTCTCTTTAAGCCAGCTGATCTAGTGGGCTGCGGTACTTGTCAACGACCAGGCAGGCCCCAGTCCCAGGATCTATTCATAAGACAGAACCTGGTTTGTAGTTCAGTAGCGGAGAGTCCAGCTTGTCGAGTTCTTACACGGTGCCCTTTTGTTTTCAGTAAATGTGTGAGATCTCAGCCAACAAACTATGAGACCAGCATAAATATATCGGCCATAATGATCAGTCTCTCCACTCTCACTCAGATTTTGAATGGATTTTAACAAGAGGTAGGAGACAGTTGTACAATGGTAAACATTTGAAGTCAAACAACTCTTCAATATTTATTGTAAATGAAGTTGAAGTAATTTGGAATACCTTTAGCCCAGGTACACATGTTGATTAGACTTACAGTTACCTACTACAAAGCTTAAAGACAATCAACAGTATTCATAAATCAATTTAACAGTTTTCACCCAACTGTTTTTACTGTCAGAAGGTAACATTCAGTGATCATCTTAACAGATAGTATGGAATACTGGCAAATAGTCAGATTTTTAACAAAGAATGTTAATCAAGCATCTTACAGTTTTTACCAAGTTGTGGCAAACAGTAAAATACTTATTCAGCATCTTAAAAATGTCGCCAAGTATTGGCATAAAGATATACTTTTAAAACGTGGCATACTTGCAAGCAGCGTATAGTCTCAAAATGTATAAACATAGTTCAGCTTACAGT
>JADBJO010006839.1:47500-55000 GCA_016801955.1 Conus betulinus
TCCGACGTTTCGATAGTTCGATAAATCACGATTCCGACGGTTCGGCAATCCGACAATTTTGTCGGACCAATGAAACTTGTTTTGTAATGTTTTTTATTTTGTGCCAATAGTTCGACACATCACGATTTCGACGTTTCGATAGTCCGACATAATGATACACCGACATATTTTTTTTTCCGACCAAATGCAGTCTTTTTGTACTCTCAGTTTACAACACGGAGAGAATGGCAGGCACTCTATGTTCCCCCAGGTCTATGTTCCCCCGGGGCTATGTTGCCCCAGGTCCAATTAGTGCAACGGGAATTATAAAACTGGGTTGTGTGTCGGATTATCGAAACGAGTTGGAATTGTAGGACTCGTGGGATGTCGGACTATCGCTACTTTTTCTTACAGTGTCGGATTATCGAAACATCTGAACGTGGGGTGTCGGACTACCGATGTGTCGGACTATCGAAACGTCGGACTACCGGGCCCAGCCCGACGCGCCTTCCTGTCAGTGCCGTGTCCTGGTTCCCTTCAGGTATCTGTAGGCTGGTTGAACCTCAACTGAAGATGTGCTTTGACGTTGTAATGGTAACACTTGCAACACTTTGAAGTTCATGGCGAGGTTAGAAGTGCACAGGAATGTAGAGGCTCGGGGCCAACAAGTAACCTAGAACGACCTTCACCTCAGAATTTCGTGTCGCCGACAGAAGAAGCGAATATCTCTTCTTCAGATTGTCGTGTTAAATGACTGCCTGGCAGTCACTGTTTTGAGTGAACATTAGCCCAGCTGAAAAGTCGAATCTTTTCAGTGTCAACAAAGCATACGGATAGAAAGTAGAACTGAGCGCGATTTACAGTCCGAAACCCTAGAAGCGGTTCTCAACCGAACGACCAGTTAGTTAACGTAACTCATTCATCTCAGGAGAGCTGTGATGTGATTGCTTCCTTTATAACGAGCCAGAACGGGTGACCAGAGCACGATGAGCGATCCATTCCCCAAGAATGGCCCTGAGATTTTGATCCCTGATTTTTTTTTTATCGAATCGACCAAATGGCACTCGTCTCAGAGCTGCAGCAACAACGGTGATGACAGTTTTCATAAATGTTGTGGCAGTGACATGCCCGCACAGTTGTATCAGACCACAGGCTTGAGGCATAATAATGCTGGGCGAGGTTTTTTTTTTTTTTTTTTTTTTTTTTTTTTGAGAAAAAAATCTGGGACACAGGCAACAGTTGGCTGCCAGTATAATATAGCCTAAAGCGAGTCTGAGCAGCAGACGCGCAGCTATTTCGGGATTTGCCCGCGCGCGCTTTCAGAACTGCACAAAGGAAGACGGTGGCTGGTTTGACTGGTTTCACGTGCACACCGCTCGCCCTATGTGATAGCTTTAGAATCTGCTTGGGGGGGGGGGGGGGGGGGGGGGGGGGGGTGGGGGGGGGGGGGGGGGGGGGGGGGGGGGGGGGGGGGGGGGGGGGGGGGGGGGGTTCAACGGATTGTCTTCGACTGGATCTTATTATTTTTCTTCTTCTTCTTCTTTGTTATTATTATTATTCTGTCTCTATGGCCCTGGTCTATTCGTTTTTGCGGCGTGTGCAAAGATCTATATTTGCCCATCTGTGTGTGGGTTGCGTGCGTCCATGTGTATTCACCAAGCACATGCGCTGCTGGTCTGTATAAGACAAAAATAGCCCCCCCCCCAAAAAAAAAAAAAAAAAAAAAAAATGAAAAAAAATGCAAGGTACGCTTATCTAATACGCTATACAAAAAAGACAAATGGAATTTCTTTGTTAAACGTGTGTAAATAACGCGCGCGCGCGCACACACACACACACGTACGCACGCACACACACGCACCCACGCATGCGCGTATGTGCACGCATATAGAGGGAGAGAGAGAGTGTGTGTGTATTAGTAGTATTCTTTATTCTAACAACTTCCGTTTCTTGTTAACGGTTTCCCTTCCCAGAAAGCCGCATTCCCTACCGATCCACAGTTCTCTGTCACTCTCTGTTTTTTTTGCTCACTCCTCTCTCTCTCTCTCTCTCTCTCTCTCTTCACACGGCCATATCCCCCACTCCACTCTTCCCTTCTCCCCTTTCCTATTTCCACCCCTCCCTCCCCAAGCCATGCAGCATCCTAACCGATACCAAGCGGTCGGCCATGCCGGCGTGAAGGTGAGTGTCTACCTTTATCTTCCAGGTGTGCGCTTTGAAGAGCTCTGCCAGGAGAGGTAATCTGGCCAGCGTGCCAAGTCAGTCGTGCCCTTGTCAGGGTTTGAGTTGCAGTGTCTTTGTCAGCTGGTTGTTTTTTTAGTGTATCATACGAACGGTTTGTGTTATTACGTAATCGGGGATGTTTGGGATATCTCGACCAACTATCACACGAAAGGATTTTGAGCTCATACTTGTGTTGGGGATGTTTCTGTCGCAGAGTGATATTAATAGTGGATATGTTCACACACAGACACACACACATACACACACACAAGCAAGCGCGCGCGCGCTGCTCCTCGATTCTGAACCACAGGACTGTACATGTTGTTGCAACGGTCATTGCTGTTGCCCATGGACAAACATTGAACCTTAATGCGTTCTGATAATTGCAGGCTTCATCACTCTTAGCTATCCCACAATCGGTGGACAACGTGTCCCCCGGGTCACAAGGTGCAAACACCTCCAATCTTCGACACACCCAGGCTTAACATTGCTGTTGCCTATGGACAAACATTGGACCTTAATGCGTCCTGATAATTAGAGGCATCCAATCACTCTCACCTGTCCCACAATCGGTGAGACAACATGTCCCCTGGGTCACAGGGTGCAAACTTCTCCAATCTTCCACACACCCAGGCTTAACAGTACTGCACAGCCCAACATTTCTTCCGTAACACATGTAAACACAATCAACGTATCCGAGGGTCGGCAGGCCCGGTGTTTCTTCTCCTCTAGCCTTTAAGGCAGAAACATCGAAAACACGTGATTCCATTAATCAGTAAAGTTATTCACTTAAATCCAGTCACAAGCTATATGGTTCGGGTTGGAAACTGGGACTCGAACACTCTGCTCCCTGGCATCCTCCGGTTCAGTCAGGTTGTGGCTGGGCCTCTCGGCCTTCGGGCCTGGCCATAGTGATCTTGATGTTAAAGTATGTGACTTCTGATTTTTTGTGTATCTGGTTTTATTAATCAAGACAGAGAAGGTTTTAGTTGAAAGTTAGAATGCTTTGAAACATCTTTTAGATTTGCAGTCAAAATAAATACATGTGCGAATTCTACATGCATGTTCATTGAAAGAATGTGTGTCGTATTCCGCCAAGTCCTATCCTCTGCCCGATATGTTTTTGAAAGTGTATGAAGAATTTTCTCTGAGATCTCACACTATCCTATCAACCTCCCACTAGGTCACTCGCAGCCTCGTGTTTCTGTTTGAGTGAATGATCTACTGTCTCTTCTTCCTCTTTTTCTTCAGTTACTTGCCTGTTCCGGGCTATCACCTCAGAATGTATATATCGGTGTGTTGGCTAATTTAGATATGTGCACCTACCGATAGCGGTATATAGAAATCATTTATATGGTTTATGATTTGGGTAGGGAGGTGGGGGGAGGGGATCAAGGGGAAAGAGGCAGTGGTCTCTCTTTCTCTCTCTCTTTGCCTGCGGTGGTCTATTCTCTCCCTCCCTCCCTCCCTCTCTCTCTCTCTCTCTGGGCATGAGTTAGCACCTTTTAATGTCAAGTGGCATTGTTGAGTTCTCCGTTGATTTTCTCCCCGTGCTACGGACTGTGAATGAGGTAATCTGGAATCATTCAAAGGCTTTGTGATGTACCATACCTTCTGCTGGAGCTGATTTCAGAGCATCATGCGGCTGTTTTCTGTCGGTATTCCTTGCTTTCATGTACAAGAGGGCCAAACAGAAAATTGCCATAAGCTTCGCCATGTTTATGTTTTCTGGGGGAGTCTGCTCCTGCAGTGCGGCGATGTGAAGAGCAAACCTGGACCCAACCCTCTTACGAGTCGAGACAGCAAGAGGTAGACCAGAGTCGGCAGCGCTGACGTGGAGAGGCCACTCAACGTCCAGGAGGAGCCTCCAACCAGCCTACGAAAGATGTGACCCTGTCCGACGTCGTTTCAATGATCAACTCCTTGAAGGCGTCGATGGATACCAAGCTGAACGAGCTGAAGCAGGAGATGCAATCCATGCAAGAGGACTACGTGGCCATGCAGGAAGAAGTGAAAAAGCTGAGAGACGAGGTGAGCGGTCTTCGACAGCAGAACGAGGATCTCCAGAAGGCGAACGGTGACCTGTCAGGGAAGTTGGACGACCTGGAAAGGAAGATCGATGCCCAGTAAGGAAGATCAAAGCGCAACAACCTGATCTTCCACGGCATTCCCAGAAAGCAGAATGAGACCAGTGCTGACTGTGAGGACTTGCTGAGGGATCTCTTCACAGACAAGTCGAACTTTTTCGTAATGTGGACTTTGATCGGGTGTGCACCGTCTAAATTCGAAACAGGACTCCCCTATCATCGCCAGATGTACGTTTTTTTTTAGGCAGAAAGTGGACGTTCTGAAACAGAAAGAACACTTAAGGAAACAAACGTTTTCGTCAGTGAAGACTTCTCTGCCAGTGTGAGAGACATCAGAAAGTAATTAACCTCTCACCCGAAGACAGCCAGAGGAGAAGGAAAACATGCTGTCGTGGTGTCGACCATCTCCTCATCGACGGTAAACGTTTCACTGTTGACAATTGTAACTGATTAGTGGAGATGAAATAGCGAGTCGGCCGGTCCACAAATTGTCTCGGAAAACTGTGATAGCGCAAATAACAAACTGTGAGGTGACACCGGCAAAGTTGTCACAGTACCAGAGAGAGAGAGAGAGAGAGAGAGGGAGAGAGAGAGAAAACAGACCGTGCAACGTGTGAATTTGTGTGTTGTGACCGGGGCTCTGTGTGCTTTCTGTAAGGGATGAGAATGTGAGCGTTGCACACACTGACATGCCAGTACAGAATGTCAGAAGTTTGACCTCCGCTGAAGGAAATGACCAATTAAGCCATGTTGATGTCTGTAATAAAATGAAATGTTTTTCTTTTGTACACTGGAATGTGAATGGGTTATTTACAAAAACTGGTGATAATGAAGGCATGTCTTTTATTCGATATTCTGATTTTGTATGCTTAGTTGAGACTTTTGTTGAAGTTTATCGGTCTTCATGTTTTTTAATAGATATACCATCTTCTGTGAACCGGCGGTAAAGCTGACAACACACGGAAGGAAATCTGGAGGAGTTATCTGCATTGTAAAGGATGATTTGTGTCCTTGTGTTAAATTGATAAATGTTGAGTCTAGTTTGTTTTGTGCTTTTCTAATTCACAAATCATTGTTTGGAACATTGAAACACTTTGTATATGTATGTGCGTAAGTTCCGCCTTAAGGTTGGACTTATTATATACATTTCGATACTGAAAATGGAATTACTGTGTTGGAAGATTTTCTTTGGGATTGCTGGTTTTCTCTTGATAGTAACGGTACTTAATTGATCCCCTGTGGTGAATTAAACAGGGGGACTGCGAATATCTCTCCGGACTTAGAAGAGAAATATATCTGGTTTCGAAAGTATGCATGAAAGTGTACCTTTGAATGTAGGCAGAAATTCTGAAGATAGGGAACCTAGTAACTATGTAAAATGTAATGCCTTTGATTTGTGCATTCTGCATGGTATGTGTAAGGGCGACCATCAAAGTCGCTACACGTACATATCTCAGCGTGGAAGCAGCGTTTATGATTATTTCTTAATGTCGCACGATTTGTACGAGATTTCCAGGAACTGTAAATTGGTTGTCTTAGATAGAATTGAATCCGACCATGTGTCATAGCAGCTAAGCGTTAGTTTCAGAAATGATAATGAAACCCGTGTACAAGAAAAAGGTCATGTATATGTGATTGAGAAGTTTGTATGAGGTGAACAGTAAGCCGATGTCTTTTATAATTCACTATGTTCTGATGAATTACAAATCCAAATGGTAGCTGCAGTTTAAATCGTCCTATTTCAGTTGAAGAAAAGTTCATGGCTTTGAGAAAAATAAAGCAATGTAAAGCTGCTGATTCTGATAGAATCATTGAGGAACTATTAAAACATGCTTGTAAATCGAATTTAATCCTGGATGTTCTCATGCAATTTTCAACTCCTTATTTGATAAAGGAATTTACCGGAAAGTTGGACAGAATCAATTGTTTTTTTCCTATATAAAAAGGGGGATACCAACGATCCTAACAGTTACAGAGTGTTACACTTTGCAAGGTGTTTAGTAAACTGTATAGTGCTGCTATTAAAAGCAGACTTCAAGAATGGGTAGAGCAAAACAATATCACCGGAGAACTCCAAGCTGCGTTGAAGCGAAATTATTCTACTATCGATCACGTTTACCTTGATGGCTTTCATTCAAAAACAATTTTCTTTGAATCGCAAATTGTATGTTTTATGGACTTCGAGAAAGCATTTGACTGTGTGAACAGAGGTATCCTTTGGCCTATCTTGTTTAAAAAAAAAAAACTGGAATAGGAGGTAAACTTTACAAATGCATCATGTGTAAAAGCCAGAGTAAGAAGTGGTGCTACTTTAACAGAATACATTACATGTACATCTGGAGTTAAACAGGGTGATATTGGTAGTCCTGTTTTGTTTTCACTTTTTATAAATGAGTTGACAGCAGAGGTTGTAAATTCTGGAAGATATGGTGCTAAATTTACAAATGACTTCTTGGAAACCTTTAGTCCCCTCCTAGCGGACGACATAGTGTTAACTGCAGAAACTGTTGTTGGTTTGCAAAATCAGTTAAATAGTTTACAACGAGTTGCTGATTCTCTTCAATTGAATGTAAATATGAACAAAAGTAATGTATGGTATTCAGAAAGGGAGGATATCTATCTGTAAGGAAAACTTGGACATATAACGGACATGTAATGCCAGTTGTAAATGCTTACAAATATTTAGGCATATACTTTTCCACTCGTTGAAGTTTTACTTTTGCATGTAAAAATCTTGCATGCAGGGCCAAAAATGCCTTATTGTGCGTTATGAAAAAATCTTATCCTGTTAAAAAATAATTCTCTCGAATTGTTGTTGAAGTTATTTGATGTTCAGATCCAACCTGTGTACTCATTTATGGACAATATGGAGCTGAAATATGGGGAATGGAAGCTGCTGCTATTCATTGTGAAAAGCTTCATTTATATGCATTGAAAAAGTCTCTTGGAGTTTCGCCACTGACACCTAATGATTTTGTCTATGGCGAGACAAATCGATATCCTTATATTTGCTGTCTGTTGTCAAATGTACCCAATACTGGTTAAAATTAACTCAGATGGATGTTCAAAGACTGCCTCACAAGGCTTACAGAATGTTGTTAGATCTGGATTGTAAGGGCAAGAAAAACTGGTTGTTGAATGTTCGAAACAAGCTATATGAATATGGGTTTGGTGTTGTATGGCCGAGTCAAGGTATTGGTGATGCGAAAGC
>JADBJO010006839.1:57500-85000 GCA_016801955.1 Conus betulinus
TAACACAGTGCTTTGTCTTTGAAATGGCGATTCCGTCTATTTGACAGTGAATGAGCGTTGGCTTGTCCTAAAATCTGGAGGAATTTGAGGTCCGTACTTATGGATGAGAGTGGGAGAACTGTCTTTAGTGCTTTGGCTGAAAAGTAGGTGTGTGTGAGTGTGTGAGGTGTGTAACTGAGCCATGAGACACAATCTGCCACCCTTGAACAGCTTCAGGTTCGGATAAATGTATTTCAGTCTTTTCTGGAGGTTCATCGTCTAGAAACCCCCTGTCGCAAACCAGAGACTTATCCGGTCCTGAGATTTCAGCCTCTCTTGAAATCCCTTGTTGCAGTCCAGAGACTGGTCCAATACTGAACTGATTTCCATCTCTTCTGAAGGCTTGTCTTCTTCCCTGTCCAACACTCTCGAATGATTTTCAGTTTCAACAGGTGTGCAGTCTTGATCCTCAGTGGTTGAAGAGTGTTGCTCGTGGAATCCACTGTGTTACACATTTGAGTCATTGAGTAAAGTGCTCGATTTCTGTTGAAGTGGTTTCACAAGCAAATAGATAGACTGACATATATTCATCAGTATTAGTAATGTAAGTAGTAAATTGTTAGGAATGATAGTAGATATAGGCTGCAAGAATGGATTGAGAAAAAAAAAAGCATTACTAGTAAGATGATCACCAAGCAGTTTCCAAAAAAGGGTTATTCGACTGTTGACCACATGTTCACTTAATGGCTCTTGATCACAAAGAGGTTTCCTATAATTGAAAATTACACGTTGCTTTTATAGATTTTGAAAAAGCGTTTAATTCCATAAATATAAATCTTCTTTGGCCAGTCATGATTAAAAATGGTATTAGGGGTAAACTCTGCATATGTATTAGAAGCATGTATGAGGTAGTTAGAGCTAGAGTTCGTTGTAGTGCTAAACTGGCAGATTTTATTAACTGTACAGCTGGGTTTAGGCAAGGTGATGCTTGCAGTCCTGTTCTATTTCCCTCTATATATCATGAGTAAGCCATTGAGCCATTGAAGTGATCAACAATGGAAGACATAGGCTTTGCTGACACTGAATGCTTTTGAATTGTTTATTCTTTTATTAGCCGATGGTGTGGTTTTGATATCAGAGACTGTTATTGGTTTACAGACTCAACAGAATAGTTTACAATGCACAGCTGCTTCTCTTCAACTGAGGGTTTATTTGTCCAAAAGTAACACCATGGTATTTCGTAAGGATGGTTATTTAAGTACAAGACAAAGGTGGTTCTATGGTGATGGTTTAATGCCTGTTGTGAATGCTTATAAGTATTCGGGTATACTTTTCTCTACACGTCTAAGTTTTGTTGGTGCGTGCAAGAATCTTGCTAGCGGAGCCAAAAGTGCGTTACTCTGTATTTAAGAAAAAAAAAATATCCTCAATAACACGTCTTTTAATGTATTTCTCAAGTTGTTTGATAGTCAGGTTCAGCCAATTGTACAGTATGGGTCTGAATTGTGGAGGTTAGATACCGCTGCTGTATACTGTGAGTCTGTATTAAAAAGGCTTTTTGGTACGGACAGGCGAAGGCCTCACGACCTTATTTATCGTGAGACGAATAGATTCCCCATGCATATAGTTTCAGTAGTTAAATGCATCAGCTACTGGCTGAATTTACTTCCTATGGAGAATATAGGTTACCACGCAAAGCTGATAACATGTGATATGGTCTCGATGCTAGAGGAAAAAACAGCTGGGTTAGTATAAGGTACGATTTTATCTTTATGAGTATGATTTTGGTTTTGTATGGTTAAATCAATGTGTTGAAAATGTTATGTAGTTTTTACATTGTTTTCGTCAACGATTGGTTGACTGCACTTGGCAAAAATGGTCAGACCATGATTTCTTTAGAAATGTTTGCAGTTTTCATGACCTGAAACCTTATTTAACTTTAGAAATGGACAAACATTTGAAATATATCATGACCAAATTTAGGTTTGGAATATCACAATTAGCAGTTAACAAGTTTCGACACTAAACGGTTGGTGATGACAATATCTTATTTTGTACGTTTTGTAAAGGATCTCCAGAAAATGAAATCCATTTTGTTTTTTGCTGTCCAGCACTAAAGAACATTAGAACTGAATTCGTTCTTCCAATTTTTTTAGACAGCCCTCTCTATTTAAATTGAATACACGTACTGATGTCGTCAACCTCACCAGAAATTGTTCGAAATTGTCTTTGTTTTTATATAAGGCATTTCGATTTAGAGAAACAGCTGCTTCATGATGTTCTAAATTATTTGTGTTTGAAATGCTTTACAGTCATGAATATTTATCTCAGTTCATATATTATGCTCACTCCCTCTTCATAAGGGGCTAAAGCCTATATGAATAAATCATCCGAATCCAAATCTCTCTTTCTCATGCTCGCTCGCCGAGTTGCTCCAAATCTGTTCGTATGCATGCTTTATACACATATTCATTTAGTAGGAAATGCGGTTTGTATTAGGGACAATGGCCAAAGTGCATACACCATCACCATCCCCCCCCCCCCCCCCCCCCCTCTCTCTCTCTCTCTCTCTCTCTCTCTCTCTCTCTCTCTCTCTCTCTGACGCGGGCGCGCGTGTATTTTCTGTGACTGACGTACATGACATTTGCTTTTGTTGTTGACTGTATCTTGGCTACGGAGTTTCTTATTATCTTTTTTTTCATTGCATTTTCTCCTCTCCCATCATTCCCAATATCATTGAAAGACATACGAAAAGCAAACAAGCGTTTCGAGGTGCGATAGCTTGGAACGTCAAGACACGCATTTCAGCTGGCCTCTCAATCGCTTCTTATCTGCATGTCTCGCTACTGAATGCGACAGAGAGCGGCGGGCAAAGCGGTTCTGTAGGCCTACAGTTACCGGTCGTGTGATCAGCAAGACTTACACACGAACGTAACCCGTGTAGAATGATCACATCGCGCTTCATGATCACTCGCTTTGTCATGTCGTTCCATGGTTTTCACGGTAACGGTGTAATGAAACGTTCACAGTGTGATACTCACAGGGTAAACGGAGCAGAATGTGTGCATTGCATTTCATTCACTGTTACAAGTTGACTTAAAATTAGATACTTACCGAAAGCTAAGCCGAATGATTACATGTCGCATCACCAATGGTCATTGTTCTTGTCATCTGCATTGTTATGAGTTAAAATAGCATGCTTACGCAGAATGAGTTAAAAAAAATTCAAAAAATAAACATGTTACTAACATCACTCCATTACCTGTTATTTATAGTGTAACCAGTTAAAATTAATTACATGCTTCGGTAAAGCTGACCAGGCATGACCATTGCACGTCACTGATAATTGCTCGCCTTTACTGCTGCACGTAGCGTACTCCGAAAGCAAGAGATTTTTGCGGACAATTGCGCAAAATGGTTTCATGTTGAGTGTAGCCCCAGTACTGGTTATGCATGCATTCCAGACATCTTACAGCGCGTCGAACAATGGGGTGTATTCAATTACATTGCTTTTCCAGTTTTTTGTTTGGTTGGTTGGTTGTTTATATCGTTCAGATAAACATGCAGATTGAAAAGGGTATGCTGGGTGCATACACTCTACGTTACTTTTTTTGTTTGTTTTATGTATGTATCGTTCATAAAGACATTTTTTTTTTCTGGAGGTTCATTCATTAACATAAGTTTTTCTTGCTTTTTTTTTATCCATGCATTATTATTATTTTTTTTTATACATGCATCATTTTGGCAGACAGATTCTTGTACAAGCTCATTTAGTGGTCTTTACTTGTTGTAAATACATTGTACCACATGAATCGTTTGTACAGACTGTAGATTCTAACTTGAAGTGTGTTCACTCAGCATTATTTTTCCACAAAAAAGAAAGGTGACAGTTTTCTGTAAATCACGAACCTCAACACACGCGCGCATACATGCACACAAGTGCACACACACACACACACACACACACACACTCACACACACACACACACACACACACACACACACACACACAGAGAGAGAGAGAGAGAGAGAGAGAGAGTGTGTGTGTGTGTGTGTGTGTGTGTGTGTGTGTGTGTGTGTGTGTGTGTGTGTGTTTAAACGTTTTCTTTTTCCGTCAGTCACACAGCGCTTCAACCGTTCATTTATTGTTTTGCTACTGGAAATTCTGGAAAGTATGGCGACGTTTTCTCCGGTCTTTTTGAAACTGAAAGACATCCCAGACAACCTCGACAATCGGCCGACGGTACTGGAGGTATGTTTGGCTGCCAAAAGAGAGGCGGGACAGGGTTTTAATCTCGGAGTGCAAAACAGAGGTTTGTGGCGGATCTATCCAGTAACCAAGGGGACTCGTACGGAACTCACAGTGAAAGGACTGGTTTTTCGTGACGCCTTACTCCAAGTATCCAACACCAACCCTTACATTCTTCGAGACACAGGACGCCTTACTCAGGTATCCAACACCAACCCTTACATTCTTAGAGACACAGGTTAAGAAAAAACCAACCACAAAAGTATGGATAGACGACCTCCCTATCTCAGTTGCTGACTGAAATCGAACATGCCCTTGCGCAGGCTGCCTGTGAACTGCGATCGCGATGAAAAATGAAAAGAGCCGGAGACAAAGACAATACGTTGACAAGATTTTTAACAGGTCGACGATTTCTTTTTTTATTACTGTTTCCACTGGAAAGAAGATCATGAAATTCAATATTTTTTTTTTCCACAAAGTTATATCATTGAGAATAAAAGTCCCAGCAAAACACAGTTATTTGTTCCCGCTGTTATCAATCAGGTCATCATGTGTCAAAGTGCAAGAACGACATAGTTTGCAGAGAATGTAAACAGACTGGACGTAAACGGGGAGACACGACATTCCCGTGAACGTGACATAAACACTCCCTGCTATTCCATACGACCATTTTTTAAAAACTTATGACATACTAAATGAATTCTGTCCATATTTACCAGCGCCCATTTCCGTGTTTGAGAATACAATGAGTGTATGAATGTGCGCGCGCGCGCGCGTGTATGTGTGTGTGTGTGTGTGTGTGTGTGTGTGTGTGTGTGTGTGTGTTCGTGCGTGCGTGCTGTGTATATGCACGCGCGCGCGCGCGCGCGCGTGTGTGTGTGTGAATATTGCAGTTGCTGGACTTGATGGAGCCCATCATTCATAGTACTTTTTGCAGACTCCTCCTTCGATTTGTTGCTGGATTAGTACTGACACTGTTCATTGAGCAGCGTGTCATAAAGTGATGTGTGCGTGCATATACTTTCTTCTTCTAATTACAAATGTTCTTTTGTATTTTGGGGTATTCTAAATTATTATTTGTTGCGTTGGTTTAACAAAAGCCCGTTTTCTAAGGTTTTCTTTTTAATATATGCAAGATTTTGTTTTTTTCTCCTTCTTTGAGAGAGCAGAAAAAGACATAATTTTTGGCGGACAACCAATCCCTATCTGACAAAAGGTGTCATGCTTTCTGTTGTGTTCGTGGTTTGATCATAATTTTATATTGATACTGCTATAGTTTTCAATTTCAGAAACAAATACAGATAACTTAATTTTCTTAATTTTGCACCCCTCCCCCCCAAGTAAAAATCTTTGCCAAGTCATTACTGTGATGACGAAGGGGTTGTTGGCCTGCACTTTTTTTTCCCCCAGTATTAGATTGTTCGTCTCTGTATTTGTCTGACTTTATTCAAGTTTAAAAGGCTGTGCCAGTCTTGAATAAAAGTTACTGTGATCTTATGGGAGCAAGAGTTACCTACTTGTTTATTGTTTACTTTCCTTGCCTCATTTCATTTCAATTTCGTTTCAATTAAATCGAGGTTATTTGTATTTGTGTCTGTCCGTCTTTGTGTTTGTCTTTGATCTCCCTTGCATTCTTGGGTGGATTCTCAAGCGTAGGCTCAAAAATTGTCTCTCTACATTTTATACTGTTTGCATAATGTATTTAGTTTTTCAGCAACTTTTTTTTCCTACCCACACTCTTGATTTGTTTCATTTACCACCCTTCGCTGGCTGCTTTGGGGGTGCTGTTGAGTTTTTTTTAATCCTTGATGGTGAAAACACCACAGTATCATGGACTGTGGTGTGTCTCTGTATGACGCCAGGAGCACAGACACAATTAGCCATGTCTCCCTGATAAGTCCGATCCAGCAGACGAAAGGCCTAGGAGCAGGCAATATAAATAGATCTGCTCCCAAGAGGGATTATGATGGTTCCCTCACGCAGCTAGTGAAGAGTTTTCAAATTTAAACTATATTTTCTTAATTTATGTTCCCATTTCCTTCATCTCGAACACCTCCTTCCCCCAAGTTCAAATCTATGCCAAGTCATCACTGTGATGACGAAGGGGTTGTTGGCCTGCGCTTGTTTTTTTCTCCCGCTATAGATTGTTTGCATTTGTCTGACTTATTCAAGTTAAAAAGGCTGTGCCAGTCTTGAATAAAAGTTACTGTGAGTTAGGGTTTTCTTATGGGAGCAAGAGTTACTCTACTTGTTTATTGTTTGCTGTTCCTTGCCTCATTTCATTTCAATTTCGTTTCAGTTAAATCGAGGTTATTTGTTTCTGTCTGTGTTTGTCTTTTGATCTCCCTTGCATCCTTGGGTGGACCCTCAAGCGTAGGTTCAAAGATTGTCCCCTACATTTTATACTGTTTGCATAATGTCTTCAGTTTTTCAGCAACTTTCGATTTGTTTCATTAACCACCCTTCGCTGGCTTCTTTAGAGGTGCTGTTGGGTTCTTTTTTGAACCCTTGGTGGTGAAAACACCACAGTATTATGAACTGTGGTGTGTCTCTATTTGACGCCAGGAGCTCAGACACAACCACTGAACCAGCCGTGTCTCCCTGATGAGTCCGATCCAGCAGACGAAAGGCCTAGGAGCAGACAATACAAATAGATCTGCCTTCGAGAGGGATTACGATGGTTCTTTCACGCAACTAACGAAGAGTTTTCATATTTAGTTTATATTTTCTGAATTTTATGTTCCCATTTCCTTCATCTTCAACTCCCCCCCCCCCCCCCCCCCCCCCCCCCCCCCCCCCCCCTCCAAGTTCAAATCTTTGTCAACTGGTTATTGTGATGGTGGAGGGTTGTTGGCCTGTGCTTGTTCCCCACTATTAGATTGTTTGCCTTTGTATTTGTCTGACTTTATTTAAGTTTAAAAGGCTGTGACAGTCTAGAATAAAAGTTACTCTGAGTTAGGTTTTCTTATGGGAGCAAAAGTCACCCTACTTGTTTCCGCGAAAATAACTCTTTTCACACTGCTCTTGTACAACTTATCGATGGATGTCTTACGAATATTAACAGTAATGACCTTACTGGAATTCTTTTTGTAGATTTTGCAAAAGCGTTTGACGATACAAACCACTCCCTTCTAATAAAAAAAAAAAAAAAAAAGCTTATGTGTTACAAAATATCTTTAAAATTCTTTACCTCGTTTCTCACTGATCGTCAACAGCTTGTTGAAATTAACTCCAAAATGTCAAAGTTGCTCCCTTTAAAATTTGGTGCCCCTCAGGGGCCCTGCTCTTTTCCATTTATATGAATGACTTACCATTGTTTATAG
This sequence comes from Conus betulinus, assembly GCA_016801955.1. Taxonomy (NCBI): domain Eukaryota; kingdom Metazoa; phylum Mollusca; class Gastropoda; order Neogastropoda; family Conidae; genus Conus; species Conus betulinus. Next base: position 65,052 of record JADBJO010006839.1, read on the forward strand.
AATGTTGTTGTGAAATGTTTGCTGATGATACCTCATTGCAATCTCATAGTAGTAACCCTACTGAACTGGTAAGTAAACTGCAGAAAAATATCAACAAGCTAATTACATGGACAGAAATGAATCATGTGTCCCTCATTCTAGTAAAACCAAAGGCGTGCATGTCACAACAACGTCAAAAATGACAGAAAATGAAATCCCCATTCGTATATTACATGCTCAAGGACAAAAGATTGAAGAGGTTATATCGCATTAAATTTTAGGTGTCAACATTGACGACGATTTGTCTTGGTCTTATTACATTGCAGATCTTGGAAAACGTATTTCTAAGAAAATATATCAGCTTTCAAAAATTTGAAAAAATTATAGATCTTCATTCCAGAAAGATATTCTTTCATGCGCAAATCCTTTCTCTTATCAACAATACATCCCACGTTATGGGACAATGCTACTGAAACTGCACATACAGTGTAATGAATGGATCAGCCCCGAAGAAAATCATTGAAAGCTTTGTCATCAATAGTTACCAACATAGACATAAACTGTCTCTTCCCAGACCTCGAAGTAGTCTTTATATATAAAGTTTTCTGTATTCTGGAGGGACCGCATGGAATAATTTGCCTTCCTCCTCCATAAAGTCATGTCCCTCAAAACAGACATTTAAAAAAGCACTAATTATGCATCTGATAGAAACTCCGCGCATCAATTAAAGTCATTTCAATCAATACGATCCCCTTATCCCCCCCCCCCCCCCCCCCCCCTCTCTCTCTCTCTCTCTCTCTGGGGGGGGGGGGGGGGGGGGGGGGGGGGGGGAAACTGCGCAGTCGAACAGGCAAGACGTGTTTTTGAGGTGCTGCGACAAGTTGAAAATTTTTGCTCATTTTCTTCCAAATAATTTTCTAAAAATCATCAGAAACTGATTTAGTTTAGGATGCCTTGTTGCAATATACAGTTTCGAGTTATGAAATGTTAGAATATAGACTAGAACAAACGGAACAACAATACGAACGACTCAACACATTGATGAGAAAGGACAACATTGTATTTTATGGAATACGAGAGAGAAACAGACATGGATGAGACAGGGGAGGACTGTGAACAGACTCTCGTCCACTTACTTACTCAGCATGACTCACCAAAAACTTGGTCTGGAGACGATTTCTCCTTCGTATACAGACTGGGTCAGAAAAAGCAAAACCAAACCCGACCACGCCCTGCCTTGGCAAAGTTTTTAAAGAACAAAGATAAACGAAATCTGATCAGGAACAAAACCATACGGATCAAACTAAAAGATGTTGGTGTTCGCCTCAGTGACGACTTGACAGAAGGGCAGTGTGACGTCAACATAAAGTTTGACGTCAACTTGAAATGACATAGGAACATGATGAAAATAATAAAATTTTGACGGAAGGCGAGAGCAAGAACTAGCGGCCGAGGCTTTGGTGTCCAGCCTACTTTATTTTCTTTCAATCGTCGTTTTCTCCGTTGTGATACTATGTGGAGAGGCAGACTTTCAAGTCAGTAGTGCGTCGATGTTCACTGTGTATGTGCGATACTTCTGATGACGGTACCAGCGAAATATGTACCAGGACTTTTATTTGCTATAAAAAATGTTGTTGAATGCTGTGTCGCCGAGAGTGACTAAACCTCCTGCAAGAATATTTATGTGCTCTATTGTACCACCACATGTGTGTCAGTGGGCTGAGTTTATTGATGTGAACATTGTAATATCAATACACGAAGAAGCTAATCAAGGTAATCTTCAACTTTAGAATACTTAACTCAGGGGGGCAGTTTAGACGAAAAACAAAAGGTGTCTTTGGCTCACCTCGATGCGCTAAGTTGAATGGAACCCTCAGCTAAACTGTACGACCACTACTTTCCCATGAAACTGCGACAAATACACAGTAAGCTCAGCCGATCACAGCCAGAGCAACCACCTACAAGCCATTTTGACTGCTGATCACGCAGGTGGTCGCGTCATCAATCTCTCTGTGTTTTAGACGAAAAAACAAAGGGTGTCTTGAGCTCAACTCATGCGCTGAGTTGAATGGAACCCTCAGCTAAGCTGTACGACCACTACTTTCCCATGAAACTGCGACAAATACACAGTAAGCTCCGCCGATCACTGCCCAGAGCAACCACCTGCAAGCCATTTTGAACCTGAGTTTAGTATTAGATCAACAATACGTCGAATCGAAGTTTATTGTGTGTTCTTTGGGACTTTGCTGAAATCGTGTTCTGAGGGGATTCAATATTGATTGCTGTGCCTTTTGAATCTGCAGTTCTTCTATGGTTTACTATATGCTTGTGAATCTGCGGTTCTTCTGTGCTTTATGAATCTGCGGTTCTTCTATGGATTGCTGTGCTTTGTGAATCTGCGGTTCTTCTGCTATGGATTACTTGTGCCTTGTGAATTTGCGGTTCTTCTGATAGTTCGACGTGATTTATTGTGCTTGTTCTGTGGAGACCATGTTTCTTCTTTCATCGCTTGAGTTCGTGAACGGCTGTGCTTATCATGTGCTGTGCTTACCATGGTTATCCTTCATTGTCTTCTTTTAGTGTTGTAGACTGTGACTTGGGTACTGTGGAACCGAGTATGTTGATTGTATATGTGAGACGGCGCCGGCGAGATCTGAGTGATATCAAGATATGTAATACGATACGCCGATATCTGATGATTGAAGTTCCTATGTATTGGTATTTTGATCTATATGCTATGTAGTGACGTGTATTGATTTGTACCAATTCACATGAACGTATGTTTTGATGGTTCAGGCAGCATAATTACAAGAAAAAAAAAAATCTAACTCGTGTGTTGCCTGGTATCCATGAGCGTATGATGTATGTGTGTGTGTGTGTGTGTGTGTGTGTGTGTGTGTGTGTGTAGGGAATAATTATTACACGCATCCAAACTTCAGAGAGTGAGAGTCAGACAGCAAAACACGCACCGCACACCATCTGTAACAGGGAACGTCGCAAATTTAAAGACTGAAGGCGGAAGGGTTTACGGGTTTTTGCCGTGGCTCCAAACTAATCAAATTTAGAAGCTGAAGACAGGATGACAGTCGTAAAATCGAACAATAGATGTGTGCGTATTCTTAACAACAACGTTCACGAGGACAGCTCGACGACAAGGACAATGGCATGCAAACTCCACAGAGCTCCCGTGACTCTGCCCCGTTCCCCTTTCCTTCTTCTCCACAACAACGGGTCCAAACAGAAATCCAGCTCGCACAAAAACCAGCGTCGTGCACACAGGATGAGGGGACCACAGGCACAGCAGAGAGCTGTCACATACCCTTTAGAGCGAGGCCAGGGCAGAGGAGGGGGAACGGATGGCAATCCAACACTTGATGTTGGTCGCCAGGGATCGGTCGTGGACAGGGGGCTGCGCCTCCAAACCAAGGCACCAGCCGACACTTCCCACTGCGTCCCAGGGACATTAAGGGATCGACGTTCTCCTCGTCGCCCCCAGCATCAAACCCAGGATCGCATTAACAACACCGTACAGAAACGATCACAGACGAAATGTCACCAAATGACTTAGTTTAACGCTTCCTGTAATCGGTTACAGCAAGACCCTGACACACAGCGCGATATATGTTACAATGTGACACACTCTCTTATCACAGATACCAATTTAAATAGCAAAAATTATGATTCAGCTTTTTTGTAGGACCAGAAGTAGTACAGCAGTAAGTAACGGGCAGTCTAGGTCAAAGGAGCCCCGTTTGTTGGGTATAAAATCGAACAATAGATGTGTGCGTATTCTTAACTGGAATATTGAGGGCTTGCTTTCTAAGGTATCTGACCCTGATTGTATGCACTGTGTTCACAACTTTTACATTATCTGTTTTACTGAAACCTTTCTTGAACTAAGGAAAGCATTAGGTTGTTTTCCTGGCTACATTCAATTCATTAGTCCTGCGGTTAAACTCTCAGTGCACGGTCGAAACAGTGGTGGTGTGATGATAATGGTGAAACGTTCATTGCAGTCGTTCACTGAGCTACTGGACAAATCACAAGAGAACACTGTACTTATCAAGTTTCATGAAAGTATGTTGAACAGTACCAACGATATAATATTGTGTGGTGCTTATGTGTCTCCCCCGATAGCCCTTACTATAACAACCACACATTTCTGTCAGTTCTGTTACCTGTCTGATTGAACAATGTATGTTTAATTAACTCAAATAATGAATGATTCGTGTGACTTTTTGATATGCGGAGGCTTTAATGCCAGGACGGGAACACTAAATGTTGCAACACATGAGACAGAGGGAGACATATATGATCTGGTCCTGTCACAGACTTGTGTGAAACAAGGTCGTCTCAAGATGATACAGCGAATGCTTATGGTCGGCTTCTCCTTGCGTTCTGTAGTGCGTGTGATACAACAATACTGAACGGATCGTGTGCTGGGGACGAAAATAGAAGTTTTACTTATGTATGTGCTTCTGGTAGTAGTGTAATTGACTATTTCATTTGCTCAAAGGTGCTGAAAGGTGACAATATGGAGATAAAAAAGTGGGTGAAATGTTTACCTCACAACACATGCCTGTAGAGCTGACAATAAATTACAAAGAAATGGTAACAAATGAGAATAAGACATGTACAGAAAAAATCGTATGGGATTCAGATAACTCTTTTATTTTCAAGCAGCTTTGCAAAGTCTCTTTTTTCAGCAAATCTTAGCTGAAGCAACACGTTTTTTACCAGTGTCTGTGAATGATGCTGTCACCTGCTTAAATAATGGGTTGATTAAAGCGGCGGATGCATGAAGCGCACATTTTCACGGGCATAAAGTCAAGCCCTTGGTATGACGGAGAATGCGGAGCAGCAAAAAAAAAAAAAAAAAAGAGATGAGAAAGTGGTAGAGAAATTTTAATCGTTGTAAAGTTAAATCGGCTAAAACGCAATATAGAATTGGCTTGGCAAATAGCAGACGACAGTACAAGTATTTGCTTAAAGATAAGCATAAAATATATAAAAGAAACAAACTCAATGCGCTCAACATGAAAATAAATTATTCAGGCAAGTTCTGAGTGAAATCAGGTCTCTAAATCGAAAGACACAATGCACACCAAACATCAGCACAAATGAATGGTTTAGTCATTTCCGATCTATATTTAATTCTGTTAATCCTGTTATGGACAACTTTCAAGATAATAATGAAAGGTATGTTGATGAGCTTGATAGGCCAATTTGCACGGGAAAAATACATAGAAGCATCGCTCTCTGAAATTGTGCAAAGCTCCTGGACCTGATGGTATTTTAGCAGAAATGTTGAAAAGCTCTATTGATTGCATCATGCCTTTCCTGTTGTGTTTGTTTAATCATATACCGGTATTTAACACACATGATTATCCAAGCGTGTGGAACTGTGCCATTATTGTACCTCTACACAAGACTGGAGATATTGATAATCCTGACAATTATCAAGGAGCGTCTCTAATGAGTATACTTGTGAAAGTGTTTGCCAGGGTATTAAAGAACCGCCTCACACAGTGGGCTGAAGATAACAAAAAGATTGCCGAGGAACAAAGTGTCTTTAGATCAGGTTATTCTACATCCGACAACATATTTGTCCTGTATTCTATAGTGCAAAAGTATTGGTGAGAAAGTCAGGAAAAGTATATGTTTGCTTCGTTGACTTAAAAAAAAAAAGCATTTCAGACAGTTAATCGTAACATTTTGTGGAATGTACTTAGAAAAAATGATATTGGAAGTAAATGCTAAGGATGCTGCTGCGATGTATGTATCAAAGTATGAGATCGTGTCTAAGATGTCCTGATGTTCTTACTGAATTCTTTGAGTGACCAGTGGGTGTAAGGCAAGGCTGTGTATTGTCACCCACGTTATTTTCTTTTTTGATAAATGAACTAGCGTCAGAAGTTGCTTCAAAGGGTGACATTGGAATACAGATAGCACCCGACTTTGTACAGGTCCTGATATTGTTGTTTGCTGATGATGTTATTTAGCTTCATACTGTCCCAAGGGCGTACAAAATCAAATTGATATCCTCAGACAATTTGCAGACAATTATGATTTGAAAGTGAATCTGGAAAAGATGAAAATAATTGTATTCAGAAAAGGGGTATTTCTGGGAGAGAAAGAAAAATGGAAATGTGGTGATGAACATATAACGGTAGTCAACAGTTATAAATATTTAGGGCTACATTTTACAACCAAGCTTTCCCTAACGTATGCGGTGGAAGAGCTGGCCACTAAAGCAAAAATTAAAACAACCCAGCTCCTTAGATGCCTTTGGAAATTAGGAGATATTACGCGAAATGTGTTCTTTAAGATGTATGACGCTCAGATTGCTCCCATTTTACTGTACGGGTCTGAGGTCTGGGATACCAACAGCTCCATGTACTTGAGAAGACACATATGTTTGCCTGTAAACGTTATTTGAACGCAAGTAGGCAAACGCCAAATAAAATGGTGTTGGGAGACCTCGGCCGATATCCAATGTATGTTTTAGCGGCTGAAAAGTGTATTCAATACTGGCTAAGAGTCTGTAATCTGGCACAAGAAAGACTACCCAGGGAAAGCCTATAGTATGCTAAACCATCTTCAAGAATTGGGAAAAAACGTGGGCGTTTTACGTGAGACAGTTATGATTTGTAAATGGCTTTGGAGATGTTTTGGTTGCAACAGAGTGTTGGTGATATGAACAATTTCATTCATATTTTTAGTCAGAGACACGCTGATCAGTATGCACAAACTTGGCATGATAAACTGGAATCAGCAAAACGTTTTGAACTGTATTCTAGCTTTAAGCAGTTCCTACGAACAGAACATTATCTGGATTACGAGATATCACGGTGTCAGAAAAAAAGCACATGTTAAGTTTAGATTTGGCATTTCTCCAATAAGGGTGCATAAACTGAGATACAGAAGAGATGTGTTACCAAGACATTTATTATGTCCGGCTTGCAAAGGAGCTATTGAAGACGAGTCACATGTGTTGTTTGAATGCAGGGTGTATGAAATATTTAGAGAAAATGTGAATGCTATTCATAACGCTGAAGGAAGTGTGTCGTATGTAATGTCATGTGCTGATGAAATGTCTGTAAGACAAGTCTCACGTTTTCTGTACAACGTTTTCCAAAGAAGATCACAGCTGATACAAGAGGAAGAACTGAAGAGAGTGTGTGTTCACGCCGTGGAATGATGATTTTGAATGGACAAAACTAAGCTCAAGTAATGTTCCATAGGATTGATAAAGTTAATAGATGGATGCTTGTGAACTTTGATTAATAATGATTGTGTATCGCAGTTATTAGCGAGAACTGAAGACTGATCGGGGATCAAGGCGGTAAATAATATGTTAGTGGCTTTTATGGATGATTGATTTCTGACAGATGACCAATGATGGAGGATGACTGATGATGACTATCGATCAGGTTTTTTTTTTTTTTTTCTTTAATGGTATGGTTGAGGATAGGATACGGAAGAGGATAAGCGATGTAAGTCGAATTAACGAACATTGAGGATAAATGATTCAAATGATAATGATGACTGATTATCAATATTGATCAGTGGCCAGTATGATTAGGGACTGATGATTGATTATGATCGACAGAATGTCGCTGGACAATTATTTTGACGGTCGAAAATGCTGAGGCATAACTATATTAGTGTGTGCTCCTTTGGTATCCTGTTGATTAATTTTCAAGAATTTATTGTTGACCTGCCTTATTCGAATGTCGATGTGCGTCGGACTAAGAATTGTGTGAATGGTATGTCCATTTTGCTATCCCCTTAAAATGAACATGTATATATGTTTTTTTCAATAAAATGTCAGTGTTACTCTCTCTCCTCTCTCTCTCTCTCTCTCTCTCTCTCTCTCTCTCTCTCCTCTCTCTCTCTCTCTCTCTCTCTCTCTCTACGTGTTTGAGCTTGATGTTCCAACAATAGTTTCATTATTTGTTTCATATTTGATATGAGAGTTATATATTTGCTTGATAGAAAATTGTGTGCTTAAATTTTTTTTTGAGCTTGTGGTTATGTGTTGTATTAGTTTTTCTTGTTAATGAGGGCAGGACGTAAAAAAAGCTGGAAAGGTTATTCTTTAACCCTCAAGAAAGATAATTTTGACTTGACTTGACTTGACGAATGATGCTACTCCAGAACATCAGCGAATGCAACCCTTAGGTGGTTGATATTCTTGATTTTGCTTCAGTAAAGAAGGACATCAAGCTGTGTGCAATGCAGCTGGTACACATTTTGAGAGAGCGCTAATGTGATTGGTGTTTACCATTTACACAGAAGTTTCTGTTTATGTATACGTTGGGCTCATGCGCAGGTCAGGCATCTGCTAGATCGTATCCACTAGACCCTCGTATTAAATCCTTTCATCTTAGTGCTGTAAATCCTGCTAGTAGTGTGGTCTCGAAACTTACAGATGTGGTGTAGTGCATCTGGACCTAGTGTGCACTTAGTGACACCTCTTTAATGAAACTGAAACTATTTACACAATAAGCTTTACCATGATGTCAAGTCGTCTGTTTATGTTACATCTACCCATTCATACATTCTTCAGACATTGTTTAATCTACAGGTTTTCATGTTCAAACAAGCCAAGCTTCGAATAGCGATAGGAGCCGTCCTTGAGCTTTGGGAGCTCACCTTCAAAACCAGTATGATAAAACTCTCAGAAAGACAGCTCTTTTCCACCAGTTAAGACAGGCATGGTTAGAGTGCCATAACCTGTTACCTTTTTATCAACATTTATGAAACATTTTGGGATATTTCCTAGTCAATCTCACATACATCTTCAATGAAACGAACACACGTGGAAAGTGAGTGAGTATCGAAAGTGGGGAGGAGAGGGAGGGGGGAGGTAGGAATGCAGATAGGAGAGATTAGAAGGAAGAGAGGTGTGTGGTGTGTGTGGGGGGGGGGGGGGGGGGGTTAATGAGATTGTCCTGTACACGAAAGGATTTCCCTCACAGTAGGGTAACTGAAACTGATAAAGGAAAAGTGGGATACAGTATTATCTTTGTAAAATTTCGGCATGCTTCCAGGGGCAATCCACATTCTGCTCCGCTACGGGTAAGATAGAGTGACCAGTTTACGTAAGCCTTTATCTTGTTCAGCAGACCCGCTGTGGTGATGACTCTTCACACAATGTTTTCAGAGTTATCTCCCGTCTTTCACATCTTGAAGAGTGTTCACAAGCCCTCACCGGCTGGTAGAGTCCTCGTTGTTTTGATAGCCGCTGTGGAATAATGATCGACTTCATATGAGTATCAAAACCGGAACGTTCTCTGGGGGTGTTTTTGCCACTTTGTTGTTCCCTTTCGGGAATTCGAGTAGCTTGAGAAATACATGGGTCGGAGGACAAAGAAGGTATAGGTAGCGTCTGTATTTGTCTGTTTTGCTAAGATTAAATGTCAGAAAGCAGAGGAGAGAGAGGGGAGAGGGAGACAGACAGACAGACAGAGGGAGACCTTTGGAATAGGATTTTTACAGAGGAGAGGCAATCTTGACTGTTTATAGTTGTTGCATAGAATTGTTGTTCTTGGCCTGTGTCTAACATCAAATTATCTTCTTCCTTTCAGTTCTTGAGTGCTTTCACAAGTCTGCACTGGCCCAGATCCTCTTATCCGTGTTTGTTATGATAGCCGTCATGCAGCGGTGATATTTTCCGCTGAGTAAGAAATGTAGAGGGTTTCTCGAGTTGCTTCAAGAGCCTTTTTCTCCTCCGTTGTTCTTGCCTAGATTACGACCACCTCGTGGAAATATTATCTGGGTTGGGGAAAAAAAAGATGTGTGCGTTTATTTGTTTTGTATTTCAATTGAGGACATTAGACATGGTTGGTACAAAAAGAAAAAAAAAAGAGAGAGAGAGAGAGAGAGAGAGAGGGGGGGGGGGGGGGGGGGGGGGGGGGGGGGGGGAGGCGTTACAGAGCAGAAGAAATATCGACTGTTGTGGCCATACGCCACAGTTATGATTTTGCTCTGAATCATTATACAATCCATGGAAGTGTTTTTTGAGGCCAAGCATAAATTTCAGACAGCATTTTGACATTAAAGAGATAATTGATTTAAAAAAAAAAGAAAAGACAACCCTCCACCAATCATTTCGTTTTTTTTTCCACCGATGACATCATTCACAGTCTTCAAATACATGACCTTCCCCTTCGCTGACGTCACATTTCAGGCGTTCTTACTCATCCGTGACCCTATCTTTGCGGCAGATGGTTCCTCCCCAATAGTCCCATTCCTTTCATTTTAATCTGTCTGCTTGGAACCATCTGGCATATATCTTGATAGGCATATGAAAGAAAAGAAAGTAACAGTAATGGCGGATTGCTGAACAACTGCAAGTTTGGGCTCCCTCGAATTTTGCTGTGTTGAAGCGAACACAAGGTGTATTTGACTATATGGTAAAGTGTGCTTGCTTCGGATGGACTATTGTGATAAATATGCTGTGTTTGGATTGTATTGTCCTACCAGGTGACTTTATTTAGTTATATTTTAGTTGTTATTATTCTCGTGAGTGATATTTTATAGAAATAGGCGTCTGAGGAAAACATGTTTTGATTTAGAGAACGCCAAGCCAGTCATTTAAAATATATACGGGAAAGCGAGGTCGAAGAGAGTGCAGAGATAGAGAGAAAGGCAGGTGCCAGTGCTTTACTTACGCGTGTCTTTCGTGTCTCTGGAAGACGCAAGCCTGTGAGACGTGAACTGGCGTGGCCAGTATACTTTATGTTCTTGTGTAGCTGTTACTAGTCCAGCAACTTAAAAAACGGTTTGGGGTAGATTTTTTTTTTTTTTAGCACGATCTATTCGTCTAGTTGTGTGCATTCGCGCATATGTCAAACGAGAGCGCAAAGCGTCCTGCTTCTTCCCCCCTGGTTGTTGGCAGTGAAGGCAAGAGACTGTGTTCTGACGTCAGTTTCACGGAATCGGACAGTGACGACACAATGATCAATCCAGATTTCTTGTCCAGCACACTATTGGAAACAGCTCATCAGGGGTGCACCTTTCCAGCCCACCATGTCATCTGCTGGGACAGTGAGGGAGGAGGTGAAGGCAGCCATGACCGATCCAGTTGTACTGGAATTGCTGTCGAAAGCTGTGGTCGCCCAGGTGACCAACGAGTTGAGGAAGGAGATGGGGAGGCTTAGAGAGCAGCTGGACACCAAGGACAAGGAGATCCGAGCTCTGCAGGAGCAGGTGGACGATCTGGAGCAGTGCAATAATCTCCGTATCAGCTCCGTGCCTGAGTCGGTTGGTGATAACACCGACGTCATCGTTCAGACTGTGGCCAGGACTGTCGTTGTGGAAATCCCGACCACGCCATCGACCGGAGTCACAGGGTGGGACGTCAGGCGGCTCAGGGGTCCCAGTCTGCGTTGGTGAAATTCACCTCTTACAAATTCAAGCAGACTTTAATGAGAACTCGGAGTGGACTGGCAAGGTGGGGTGGCAGGAAGCTTTTATTCCTCCCTGCAGTGGCCGTCCCCTGAAGCTCAGACCTCGTCTCAGGCCTCCTCTGGTCCGTCGGCACCCAGAATTTATGTTAACGAAGACCTGACCAGGGTGCGTGCTGATGTGGACAGAAGGGCCAGACTGTTAAAGAAAAACAATAAAATCACTGATACTTGGTGTAGGGATGGTATTATTTTCATCAAAAAAGAAATAATGTTATGAGAGTTAGATGTCCACGTGAGATTGAAGCCATGGACTAAGATTACTTTGCGTGTGGTTTCGTTTTTTTGTTTTTTGTTTTTGTTTGTTTGTTTTTTCTGTGCGTCCTTCATGCTTCCTTTTATTCCTTTTCTTAAGAATCAAGGAATGTTTATTTTTCTGTTTATTTTGTATGTGTGCTTTTGCATAAAAGAAAGGGGAAAAGTATCCCCGCATGTAACAAGTGTGTTAACAGACGTGCAGGTAACATTTTGAGTAAATCTACGATGATTTGATATGGAACCTGGTTTGACATCGAACTAGTCGGTACCTGTACTACAGACAGACACCGAACGGGTATCTTCGGGTTATCATTAGTGGGGGCGTGAGTGGAAAAAAAAAAATGACAACATCCAGCTGCCGAAGAAGTTCATTAATCTTGATGTCATATGTCTGATCCTTGTGTCTTGTGGTCTACCTTTGCGCACTGTGATGTGCACTGTCGGTTGGTGGATAATCAAACGATGCATACCCTAAGAACTCAGTTATTGTTTACCTACTTGATTATACCTGGTAATCATTGTTTTGTGAAGTTGTGTGTCTTGCAACTGACTAATTCATGGCATGTTGGACACTCTGTCTTGCGCCACCAAGACTTTTATTTTTATTCATTTTTTCTTTCTTTCTTTCTTTTGAGATTTGAGTCGACAGTTCTTTTATTTGTCAGCTCTGCTGATTCTGCCTGACCACCCGTCTATTTCTGCCGTTAGCTCTCCCTCTTCCTATCCTACCTGTTTCTGCCTAATGATTATATTAGAACTGCAAGGTGCCTGTGGGTTTTCACGGCCAAACGGTTGGAGTTGTATTGGAATGTTGGCCAAGGAGCATGTGCGGGAAGCACGTGAGGGTTTGTTGACCTGTGTTTATTATCAGTATTTGGGGTTGTGCCGTAGTCGAGTGGATTTGACGGCTAGCTTATGTCCCGAAGATTGCGGTTCGTGTCCCTGTTGGACTTCATTATGTATTCCTGAGAAAGAGACTTTACTGTTGGTACCTTACTCCACCCAGGTGTCAATGGGTGTCTGACTTGGGTTGGGCATAGGTGGAGGTGGGCTCCATCTCTCTCTTTTCATCTCTTCTACTTCTAAGTCTCCACGGTAATATTTCACTATGGTCTTGTTCCGTTCAGATATGATTTAACGTTTCTCTTGGAGTGTGTATATAGATTTATGAATGCATCCACCTGAATGATCATTCTTTATGTACTTGTTGTTCAGTCACCTGATGATGTTACACGATATGGGAAGCCCAGTCAGCCTATATGAGTTGTTCTCTTTCTCCTTTGTATATACATATTGGGGTTCCGAATGAGCTTGTCGGTTTTTCCTCCAATTATTTCAGTTTTTTGTACTCTTTTTGTGTTGTTTGTCGCATCCCCTTTGTATTCTTCTCCCATGTATTTCCACCTATCATAACTGTCTAAACAAGAGAGAGAGCGTCCACCATATATTAACAATCCTGGCTGAATTTACGTACTTTGTATTTTTGAACACAATTACCTGATGTCTGTTGACATCAGTCTTTACAGAGCCAGGATTGGTGGAGTTATGATAGAGATCTAGCCTTGTGTCGTAAATTATCATATCTCAGTAAGTCTAACATCGTAACCTTTTTCACCCTTCATCTTTTACACAGCAAATACCGTGTCCAGTTGGCACTGCTTGTGCACGTGATTATTTTACCTTCAAATCAAATTCATTTCACTGCACGTCTGTTAAACCAAGACTTCGTCTCTTATAGAGTCGAAAGTAGACACTTTAAAACCTCACAATGTCAACGACATACTTCCACACTGTCGGAGTTATTTCTTATCTTATCTAATGACGTTAGTCTAAATCCTTGGCCCACAAACAAAACAAATCTTTGTGTGATTCAAAGTAATGTCCAAAGTTTAAGAAATAAACTTACTCTTTTGGAAGCCGAATCTAGAGAATTCGACATAATTATTTCGTCTGAAACATGGCTTTCTGAGTCTGTATCAACTGATTCAATATGCCTACCCAATTCATCGCCTTCTTCCTTGCGCTGAACTGTGAAGCGATCAAAGGTTAGTGAATTTTTGTTATTCGTTTTTGTCTCACCTGAAGAAGACCTAAGAGGTCGAAACGCGTTGTGTTTTGTCTTGTGACTGGTTTGTCCACGTTTCTCTGGGCGGTTCGCTGACATTTATTTAAGATTTATTCTAATAAAGGCAAAGCCGATATACTAAACAGTTTTTTCATAGAACAATCCACCCTCGACAACGATGATGAACTACCACAGATGTCGTTTGCCAACTATGACATTAATGAAATTGTACTTACTGAAGACGATATCCTATCAGTTGTTAGAAATCTCGACAAGACAAAATCATCTGGTCCAGACCTCATCCACAACAAATTACTTATATGTGCAAATAAATGATATAGACAGCCCTCTTACCCAGTTGTTCAATAAATGCCTGAACAAAGGTAAATTTCCGTCCCTGTGGAGCTATTCACAAAAAAAGGACCAAGAGAATTGTGCAATAATTACCGCCTGGTTTGCTCCTTATCTATGTTGGTAAAATTCTTGAGAGATGTGTCCACAAACATGTATACGCGTTCTTAAAAACAAATGAAGTCATCACTCCTTTGCAATCAGGTTTCACACCAGACGATTCCACAGTCAACCAGCTTCTGGACACATATAATGATCTCTGTTCCTCTCTTGATCGTGGGATCACAACACAATCTAGTTTGATATATCAAAAGCTTTTGATCGTGTCTGGCATAGAGAACCTTTACTAAAGCTAGCAGTGGTGGGGATCAGAGAGAAACCACTGGACCTTTTTCATGATTACCTACATAACAGACAACAATCACTAGTTATAAAAGGCGAAAAGTTCGAGTGGAAAAGGATTCCAGCAGATGTTCCGCACGGATCTGTCTTGGTCCTTTACTTTTTTTTGTTATACACATTAAAGACATTGTAAATGAAATCCAGGCAACAATTAAATCGTTTGCCGACGAAACTAGTCTATCGCTCGCCTAAATGATCCACACATCATGTCAGAAATCCTAAGTTCTGATCTCCAGGAAGTTGCCCGTTGGGCCAAACTTAGGAAAATATACTTAATAAACGATAATAAAACCGAACTTGTCAACATTACCCGTGATCAGTGCCAAATTTTACCACTTACATTTGGAAGGAAGACATTAGAACCGTCAAAATCCCACAAATATCTAGGAGTAACTTTTTAAGACAACTGCTAATGGGACGAACACATCCAATTCATAGCCAACAAAGTAAGCATGTTAATTGCGTGTGTTAAATACAAATACACAGACTAACCAGAAATACTTTGGAAACGATGTACAAATCCTATATTTCTTTATTTCACTCCATTTTGACTACTCAGACATTTTATGGGACAATTGCACAGACACCCAGTCAATTATGTTAGAAAAGCTACACCTAGAAACAATTCGTATCATCATTGGTATACTTAAGGGAACAAGTCACCAGAAATTATACGAAGAGTCTGGGTTTTGTTCATTACAAGAAAGACGGAAAAGACATAAGCTGATACAATTTCATAAAATGGTTAATGGCGTCTGTCCAAACTATTTAGCTGATCTTCTGTCTTCTCTAGTCTCTGACCAAAATCGTTATCATAGGCGTCGGCCACTAGAAAGAACAGTACCACGAGTTAGATCATTTTTACCTATCTTCTTGTGGAACAACCTTCCAAACATATCAAGTCACAAAATCCAAACGATATCAAGTCAACAAACTCTATCAGCCAATTTAAACCTTTTCTGACTACTTCAGATACCACTGTTCCCTTCTACTACTATATTGGATTGAGGCAGGATCAAATAAACCACTGTAGATTACGCTTAAGAATGAGTAACATTAATCACGACTTAAACAATAGACATTTACTGGCTGATCCAAACTGTGCGTGTGGCCATCACACAGAAAACGCAGAGCACTACCTGTTATATCGTTCACACTACATACAGATAAGAATGATTACGATATTCACTCTCAATGTTAACTAACGCAGAGCACTACCTGTTATATCGTTCACACTACATACAGATAAGAATGATTACGATATTCACTCTCAATGTTAACTGTTTTGATACTCACACACATCTTTTTGGTGACCAAACATTAACCAGGGAAGGAAACGAAAGAATGTTCAAAACTGTGCATCAGTTTATTGCCCAAAGTAAACGCTTTTAAATAATATAGCTAATTAGCTGTTCTTCCTCATCTTTCTGTTCTTCTTCAGGACCTGTTCTTTCTGATCTTGTTCATCTCCCTATGTTTATGCTTGTTCATCTTCTTGTTTCTCTCTTCTCTTCTCCTCAACGTTTAATTTAAATTCAGATTTTCAACAAATTTTCCCCTAATGATATTTAGCATTTTTCATTCTCTCTTACGTATCAATGTTGATTATGCAATCCGCCAATGTGTTTATTGTTGTTAAGGTTTCCGTTACTGAGCACATCATAAACATTTGGTTGTTGTTGCTTCAGTCAGTAATTTGTTTATGCACACATCTGTTCAATAAAGAAATGCTTAAAAGAAGAAAAATGTAAATAAACTTTCAAACACAATAAATACAATGTAAAAACAAAACAATGTAATTGTGCTTGTCTATAATACTCGACTCCTTAAGCAAGGCCTTGGCGCATTAATTTTTGGTGTGCAGCCTGTTACGTTTAATTGTCGTTGTTCTTGATTTTTGTCATTTTCTTGCATTAAAGGTGAGATGAAAAATGTTGTGTTCTTCGAACGAAACAAACGCAAAGCTCCCATTTTAACTGACGAGCATGAGGAATAAACAGCATCTCTGATTGCAGAGTGTATGTGCAGTTTCGCATGTTTCACTGCCCTCCTGCTGATTATGCCTCTGTGGCTGACATCCTCGTTCTGCCTTCGCAAGACAAGCATATAAGTAAACATATGTTTCAAATTTTCACGGTACTGTGTAAGTGCGCATATCATTTATCACTGCTACGTTAGTAATTTCTGCCACATTATTCTAAACACACATAATATGCTCTCTCTCTCTCTCTCTCTCTCTCTCTCTCTCTCTCTCTCTCTCTCTCTCTCTCTCTCTCTCTCTCCAACACCCCCCCCCCCTTTTATACAGAGACAGAGACAGAGAGAGAGAGAGAGAGAGAGAGAGAGAACAAAAACACAAGTCTAGGGTAAGATGGTGAGAGAGATTGACACTAATGGATATTACAAGGATAGGGTGAACACCAGGAACAACAGCGACAGGGTTTCCCTTTGTTCTCCATGCATGAAACGTTTATATTCTCTATATCTAACCGATGGTGACCAGATGGTTGGTGGAGTGGCAGCGTTTTTGTTTTCCTCCACAACAGACAAAAGGAAGAGTGAACACTTATGACACGTGTTAATCTTTGTATCAACAGTCCCCACGCTCACTAGAGGTGATGGTTAATTCCTGGATCTCTTCCCACAATGTCCTTTTCAGCGAACACCCAAATTATCACCTTCCTTTCAGGGCTTGACCGCTTTCACGAGTCCTCACCGAGTCTAAAGCCCTCTTTGTTTTGTTAGCCGTTGTAGAATTGTGGAATGCCTTGTCCGGAAAACTACAGGCTTTTAGATTAGCCTCCGGGTCCTTTAAAAAAAATTCTGTTCGTGTCGAACATCGCACGAACGAGTTGGATGAGGAACAAACTGGGTGTGGATAATGTCTGTGTTTTGATGTTTGGCTGAGAACAGCAGGTATGACCGACCGAGTTGGGTAGACGGGAGGACGAGAGAGAGTCTGGAACAGTTGTCATGGAGGTCAAGAAATTCTGTGTTTGTGACTGTTGTTCTTCATTGTAGTTTTTATTGTTGTTGTTGTTGTTGTTCATCATCTTCTTCCTCTGTTACTGCTACTACAACTACTACTGCTACTACTACTTCTACTTTTGCTACTATTGCTGCTGCTGTCACTACTACTACTACTGCTGCTGCTGCTTCTGCTGCTACTACTACCCCTACTATTACTTCTACCAGAAAGAAACGCAGTTTGAAGAAGGAGGAGAGGCAAAGAGGCACACACGCACGCACTCACACACACACACACACACACACACACACACACACACACACACACACACACACACACACACACACAGAGGCAGACAGGAGCACGCTCTATCTCTCTCTCCCCTCTCTCTCTCACACACATTTTCTCTCTCTCTCTCTCTCTGTTACTCACACACATGTGCGCGCGCGCGCACACACACACACACACACACACACACACACACACACACACACACACACACACACACACACACACACACACACACACACACACACACACACACTCACTCACTCACACTCACTCACACACACACACACACACACACACACACACACACACACACACACACACACACACACAGAAAGAGAGAGAGAGAGAATCTCATTCGCGGTCAGATTACCCCAAAATATACTGCTCAAAACAATTGAAAGGCCACTTGGAAATTCTCTCGCTATCTCACAACAGAACGGAAAACAACCTTAAACAATGCTTTCGAACTTTACTTAGCCATTAATCAAAACACCAATGACACAGATTAATGACAAAATTGATTTGAACAGCATGTTTTGTCACTTTCAAGTCCACTACCCATCTTTTCAAAAGTCAGAACGCCAGAGATACACAAAAACGCAGTCAGTAACGCGTGTGTCCGCCATTTGCGTGGATGCACGCGATGCACCTTTGCCTCATGAATTGAGTCAGAGTCCTCAGAGTCATCTGGGGTATTGCCTGCCACTCCTACTCAAGGAACTGGAACAGCTGGTGGAGGTCAACTGGCGGGGGGTGATTGCTTCGAAGTCGCCGGCCCAGCACGTCCCATAGGTGCTTGATTGGATTAAGGTCCAGTGAGCAGGCTGGCCAGTCCATGTAGATCACGTGTTGCTGCTGAAGAAAGTTGTTGACGACTCGAGCCCTGTGAGGTCTGGCGTTGTCGTCTTGAAGTACCGCGCCTGGTTCAATAGCTTGCAGCGCTGGCAGCACAAGGGGCTGCAGGATGCCATCCCTGTAGCCCACACCGTTGAGGTTGCCTTGCACCATGTGCAGGGGGGTTCTGTAGTTCCGTGCCATCCCTTCCCACACCATTATGGATCCACCACCATAGCGATCACGCTCACTCACGAGACCATTGTGATAGCGTTCTCATTGCCGCCGCCAGACACGGTTCCTGCCGTCATGAAATGTTAAGGCAAAGCGGGACTCGTCAGTAAACAATACTCTTGCCCACTGATCTCTGGTCCATGCTAAGTGACGCTGGGCCCAAGCCAAACGAGCAGCACGGTGAGCTGGTGTCAGGACAGGACGGACGGCTGGTTGTCTTGAGCGCAGGTGTGCCTCTCTCAACCGGTTCCGAATGGTCCGGTCACTGACGGTGACATTGCCGGCTGCTTGCAGCTGCCCCCTGAGTGTGTCGGGAGTGGCCGTTCCCTGCCTCAGAGCTGACAGGACAACAAACGTGTCCTGCTGCCTGGAGGTGGACCTTGGGCGCGTCCTGGACGTCTTCGCTCAGCAACACTTCCTGTCTGGTTGAAGCGGTCTCTCAAAGTCTGAATGACTGAATGGGCGACTGACAGTCGACGACCAACCTCTCGCACCCCCACGTCCTCTCCTGAAGCCACGCAATTGCCCGCCCTTGGTCATCCTGACTCAGTCGTTGTCTCCGAGGCATGGTTGCAAAAGTGCCGTAAACACAGGCATAAATGCCCACCAGTCTCTCAAAACTGGCTGACCTGTGTTCAGATAAGACATGGGTTGCACGTGCATTGCAGTATTCCTGCAGTTCAGATGTGCTCTGTTGCACAGGCCTGTTTGATTTGCACCCTTTTTTTCATGCAGTATGTGCACATTTCAGTTCACCGCTGTGATGTGCATGACACAGACTGAGTTGATTTCTGATCAAATTCAAGTTGACTGATCAGGCATGTAACCAAATTCAGTAAGTTTGGGTGGGTGCAGTGCCGTGTTATTGGAAAAAATAAAGTCAAACAAGGTACCGTAAAAAGTGGTAGTGGCCTTTCAATTGTTTTGAGCAGTATATATATAATTCCCCAGCCTATCGTACCGTGTGGTTTGTGTCCAGGCACCGGAACGTTCGGGCGCGTGGTACTGACCCGGGAGGCCCCCAAGCAGTACCTGGCCCTCAAGGTCATGGCCATCAACCACGTCATCAAGCTGAAACAGATCGAGCACATCA
>JADBJO010006839.1:95000-102500 GCA_016801955.1 Conus betulinus
GGCCAAGTACTTTCGGGGATATTCCATAAAGAAGAAAAACCGGTACATGCCGTTACAGCCGTTAGCAACGGCTATAACGGTAAATTAAAACATCGGGCATTGTTCGCGACCGATAGTAAACATACCTACAAATTTTCAGAAAGATGGGCCAAGTACTTTCTGAGATATTCCATAAAGAAGGAAGACCGTCACAGGCCGTTACAGTCGTTAGTAACGGCTATAACTGGGTAAACTAAGACATCGGGCATCATCCGTGACCCATAATGAACATACCTGCTGATTTTTACAAAGATCGGTTAAGTACTTTCGAGGATATTCCATAAAGGAAAAAAAACCGTTACAGGCCATTACAGCCGTTAGTAATGGATATAACGGTAAAGTAAAACATTGGGCATTATTGGTGACCCATAATGAACATATCTACGTATTTTCAGAAAGATCGGCCAAGTACTTTCTGAGATATTCCATAACGAAGAAAAACTGTTACAGGCCTTTACAGCCGTTAGTAACGGCCATAACGGGGCGGTAAACTACAGCATCGGGCATCATCCGTGACCCATAATGAACATACCTGCTAATTTTCACTAGGATCAGCCAAGTACGTTTGGAGACATTCCATAAAGAAGAGAAACCGTTACAGGCCGTTACAGCCATTAGTAACGGATATAACGGTAAGTAAAACATCGGGCATTATTCGTGACCCATAATGAACATACCTACAAATTTTCAGAAAGATCGGCCAAGTACTTGCTGAGATATTCCATAAAAAAAATAAAAACTGTCACAGGCCGTTACAGCCGTTAGTAACAGCTATAACAGGGTAAATTTAAACATCGGGCATCATCCATGACCCATAATGAACATACCTGCTAATTTTCACAAAGATCGGCCAAGTACTTTCGGAGATATTCCATAAAGAAGAAAAACCGTTACAGGCCGTTACAGCCGTTAGTAATGGCTATAACGGTAAAGTAAAACGTCGGGCATTATTGGTGACCCATAATGAACATACCTACAAATTTTCAGAAAGATCGGCAAAGTACTTTTTGAGATATTCCATAAAGAAGAGAAACCGTTACAGGCCGTTACAGCCGTTTATAACGGCTATAACAGGGTAAACTAAGACATCTGGCATCATCCGTAATCCATAATGAACATACCTGCTAATTTTCACAAAGATGCGCCAAGTACTTTTTGAGATACTCCATAAAGAAGAAAAACCGTTACAGCCGTTAGTAACTGCTATAACGGTAAACTAAAATATCGGGCATCATCCTTGACCCATAATGAACGTACCTACAAAATTTCAGAAAGATCGGCCCAGTAGTTTTGTCTGGAGCGAGTGGAAACACATTTTGACCACAGATAGACGGACGGACGGACACACACACAGACAGCATTTCTTCGTTCCCATTCTAAAGTACTCCCTGTTCTATAAGAACTTGGAGTACAAAAAGCAGCAGCAGAAGAAGAAATCTGGATTAAAAGAGGAATCCGCATTGAACTCGGTTTCATGTTATATCATCAAACGTAATCGAGAATGAATGTTTTTAATTCTTTTTTTTTTTTTCTGCATGTTTGAAATTGATTTTTTTCCTTTTGGTGGACCTTTTTCACACCAGAGATTCGTTTCGATCATGCAGCTTTTCGCAAAGAGTCTGCCAGCTCTCTGGCATACAAGGCATTGTATGCTGACCTCTGTTCAAAATTCCCATCATATCAGAAAAATTTTCACTGACTGTTCCAAGTCTGAAGATTGAGTGGCCTGTGCAACCTATTGCCCTGGTGCTCCCTCTCAAATACTGTTAGAACATATTCTTCAGATACTTCTGCTTACTCTGCTGAACTTACAGCTCTGGTTCTAGCACTGAGGATAATCTTACAATTTAAGAAGAGGGACTTTCTGGTTCTGTCAGATTCACTGTCAGCTTTGGAGGCCATAGCTGTCTGCAACCTTCAGCATATAGAACTTTTACACTTTTTGAACTTTTTACCAAGATGAAAGTGGATGGTTACAACATTATTCTGGCTTGGGTTCCTGGTCATGTTGGCATCAGAGGGAATGAAATGGTTGATCGTTTAGCCAAGAACGCCACTACAGAAACTGTCAAACATATCTATCCCCTGCTCAGATCTGAAACCCAAAGTTAATGATTATGTCAGAGACCTCTGGCAGGAGGATTGGTATACACAGACAGATAACAAACTCTTTCAGATCCGTCCAGACCTAAAGGAGTTCCTCTCATCTACGTCTGGTGGTCGTAAAGAAGAAACAGTCCTGTGCTGGGTGCACACTGGCCATTCGTATTTTACCCATTCATACCTTTTAAAGAGTGAAGGAGCTCCGTGGTGCATTCCATGTCATGAGCAAGTCACAATGAAACATATTCTGTTAGAGTGTTGGGACTTGCACGATGTGAGACAAACATTTTACAGCAGATTCCATGAAAACCTTGTTCAGACACGTTCCGCCTGACGCGATCTTTGAGTTCTTGAAAGAGATTGACATTTTTCATCGGATCTGAGATTTTACCATGGAAAGATTTAAAAAAAAAAAAACCTTTGGATGGGGTTGCAAAGTGAAACGACTGCAGGCGGAAATCTAAACAAATCTTAAATAAATGTCAGCGAACCGCCCAGAGAAACGTGGACAAACGAGTCACGAGACAACACACAACGCGTTTCGACCTCTTAGGTCTTCCTCAGGTGAAACAAAGACGGACAAAATAACGAAAATGCACTTAGCTTATTTAGCGGTTCGCTGACATTCATTTAAGATTTTTTTGGATGGGGTTTTCGATGTATTTTAAAGATTGTGTGAATGACTGACTCGTGAGTTGATTTTAATGTGGTGACAGCCCTGATGTGGCCCTTTGTGGTCGGCTGTGTTGCGTGCAGTCTTCATTCAGAAGTGGAGATGAGGCAGAAATGGAATAGACTCACAGATAAGATGGAGCCCAGACACCCGTTAACTTCCATAACAGATTTAATCACCTGACTTTTGCATACAGAGCTATCTGCCAATTTGTAGACCACGTAACATCTTCCACCTTCTGGGAAGTTCTGCACATTAGGAATGTGAACTTAACTGAACTTTGATTGAATACATGTAACTTGGTCAAATTCAAATTAGCTGTTCAAATATCATAAATAAAAAACTCAAACATTATCTTTTCTTTCTTTCTTTTTCTTTGAACACTATAGAGTTTGTGTCTGGGTGTGTTCGCTATCTTTGACTACTGTCAATGATTGTAACTGATTGTATGTTTGTGTGTTGATCTTTGCCAGTCAGTGAATCACAGGTCCAGTATCTTTCTAGGCCTCACTGGTCTGCCTGATCTTGTGATGATGGTTCTGGTTGGCTCCCCTGGTGAGTCTGGACTAGCTGTAGGCATCTTCTGGTTGTGATCCTGATGGACTGCTGATGATGGACTGCTGGGTTCCTGTATCACTGGATCTGGTAGAGCTGGTGTGGCTGGTTGTCGTCCCTTGTCTTGACGTCCGTTTTGCTGCCTTCTTGGGCTATCAGCATTGGTGGGGTATGGGCAGGAAGGTTGGGTTTGGGGAGATTGGATTGTTGTAGGGACATGCGATGTAAGAGTGGGGCGGGGAACTGAGCAAAGGAAAACACGATTGCGTCTGTACAATCGTCCGTCACCGGTTTGTACGTCGTAGGTCCTGCCGGCCCTCCTGTTGACGACTATGGCGTTCTTCCAGATGGTTGTGGACTTGTCATCGGTTTGGATCTTGACTGTGTCACCACATTCTAGTGGTTGAGGTCTTTCCGTTGACTGTACCTCTCGGCTGTATTTTGACGTTTGTTTTCGAGACGTTCTTTTCTCTTGGCTGGTGTAGTTTCCAGCAACAGGCTTCAACAAATTAAATGTGGTGGGAAGTGCTGTCTTTGCTCGTCTGCCCATGAGGCGTTGCATTGGGCTTGATGTTAGTCCCTCTTCTGGTGTGTTCCTGAGGTTCAGGAGACCTAAATATGGATCTTCCTTTGCATATAGGCATTTCTTCATCATATTTTTGGCCACTTTAACGGCAGCTTCAGCGGCTCCGTTAGCTTGGCTGTGTCCAGGGCTGGAATTGACATGCTGGAAACTCCAAACTGTTGGTGAAAGCCTTGAACTGTTGTGATGCAAATTGGGGACCGTTGTCACTTATGACAGTGTCTGGTATACCATGGCAGGCAAAGTGTTGAGAACTGCTTCTGCTGTGGTCTCCAGTAGATAGTCCAGTTCAAGAAATGACTGAAGTAGTCTACAGTAATGAGGTAGTGTCGACCTTGGATTGTGAAGATATCTGTCCCCACCTTTTCCATGGGCGGTCTGGAACCTCGTGCATGTAGAGAATCTCTGCTGGTCGTTTTGTACTGTGAGAAGTGCACACATCACATGCCTCAACGAAATGACGAATTTCTGCTGACATCCTGTGCCAGAAGATGAGCTGTCATGCTCTCCGTACACACGAATTGATGCCCGAGTGTCCTGCATGAACATTTTCCTTCATTTTTGTCTCATAGCTTGTAGTATGACGACTCTTTCTCCCCTGAGGACAATCCCATCTTGTACGGTGAGCTTATCTCTGCAGTCGAAGTAAGCTGTGATAGTGGGTGGGCATTCCTGTCTTGATGAAGGCCAACCTGTGAGAATCACATCTTTTGAATTGGGTCAGGGTATTGTCTTCTGCTGTTTGCCGCTTGATCTCATCAAGGCGTTGTGGCGTGAAGGGTGATAGTGTCAGCGAATTGATAGATTCTGACTCTGTATCTGTTCCTGTAGAAACTGGTGCTCACAACAGGGCGTCTGCCACAGGTATCTGCTTGCCTGGTTGGTACTTCAATGAAGTCATACGTTTGTGTCCTCAAAAGCGTGGACTGTAGGCGCATTGGTGCTTTCGACAATGGTTTCTTGCAGATTGAGACGAGTGGTTTGTGATCTGTAACCACTCGTACTTGTCGGCCGTAAGTGTAGTGGTGAAACTTCTGGAGTCCTAAGAGCAGAGCAAGCATTTCCTTTTCTATTTGTGCATAGTTCCTCTCTGTGGGAGAGAGGGTTCTGCGTGCAAAAGCAGTTGTCTGTTATCTTGCTTGGGTACGGACCCGAGGCCATATTCACTTGCATCATTGGTGAGTGTGAGGTTTTCACTGGGTTTGTAGAAGGCCAGAGTGGGGCTGTTCATGATCTTGGTTTCACTGCTTTGAAGGCATGTTCTTGAGAAGATGTCCATATCCACTGTACATCTTTCTTGAGCAGGTTTTGAAGAGAGTGTAAATCCTCTGTAAGGTGTGTCAAAGTACCGTGAGAGGTAATTAACCATGCCCAGAAATCGTCTGAGTTCCTCCAAGTTCTTTGGTGCTGGGTAGTCTCTGATGGCTTTCGCCTTTTCAGGGTCTGTTTGTAAGCATTCTTGGTGATTTTATGTCCCATGAATGTGATGTTGTCAGAGCGTAGGGATAATTTCTCCTTGTTGAGCTTGATCTGTTTTTCCCGACATCTCTGTAGAAAAGCCTGGTAGTGTCTGTCATGTGCTTCCGTTGTTTCCCTGTGGATGATGACATCATCAGTAATGCATTCAACACCTGGTAGTCATGAAGCGCTTCCATCAGTTCTTCTGAAATATTTCTGATGAAACTGAAGTACCAAAGGGTAGTCTTAGCCAGCGGTATCTGCCAAAACATGTCTGAAAAGTGGTCAGGAAGCTTGACTCTTCATCAAGCTGAACGTGCCAGAATCCCGCTGATAGATCTGCCTTGCAAAACACCGTGAATTTGCTCAGATCATGAAGTATATCTTCAAGAACTGGTAGGGTGTATCGTTCTCGTCTCAAAGCTTTGTTTAGCTCCGGAGGATCGATGCAGATTCGTAGTTTCCCTTGTTTTTTCTTTGTGACCACTATTTGACTGACCTATGGTGTAGGTTCACTCACTGGTTTGATCACTTCATCTTCAACCATCTTGTCAAGTTCAGCTTTAAGCTGAGGCCTGAGAGAATTGGTGTGCCTGTCAGGCATGATGACTGGTTTCACTTGTGGGTTTATTTCAAGATGTTGTAGGCCAGATAGTTTTCCAAGTGATCCGTCGAAAACATCTGCATATTCATCTTCTGGTGATGCAGAATGAAGTTGTGCTACATGGATGAAATTGTCCTTTCTATGTTGATCAAACCCATATCCTGTGAAGTTTGCAGACCAAGTAATGGAGTAAAGTTGCCTTCAAACACAATGAAATCCACTGTGTATTGTTGCTTGTTCTTTTGGATTGGGTATTGATTCTTTGGTTTTGCCAAGAGGTTTGAGTTGAGTATGATTCCACATTTTCATTATCTTCTCGGTTGGTACTATGTGACTAGCAAACTTTGCCGGCAGCATGTTCACAGATGATCCAGTGTCTATCTGAAATGTTATTTCTTGTCCTTGTACCAACATAGCACACTTCACGTCTTTGTTGGACTGACCAATACTGTTGATCCAGTCCTCACTGTCCATGTGTCTTGCTCCTAGTTCTGTTTCTTCCTATACCTGGTTCACACCTCGCTGTGTGTCCCTCTTGTTTCTTCTTGTTTCATTTGCGGGCTGAAGTGATTTTTTCCTGAACAACGAAAGCATGTTTTCCCATAAGCTGGGCATTCTTCTTTACGTAGCTTATGTCATGTGCCACACAAATTTACACTCCCTGACTCCCGAGCGTGTGTCTACCTTCATTTTGTGAACAGTTTCTGTGTTTTCTGTATAGTTTATAGCTTTGCCCTGTGCCATAGCATTTTCCGCTGCTCTGCAGATGTCTACACATTTCTCCAGATTAAATTTCTAACTTTCAGAAGTTCGGTTTGTGTGTTGGGATCCCGGATTCCAAGCACAATCCTGTCTCGAATCATAGAGTCCATACAATTTGGGCAAAACTCACATGTCTTGCTGAGACCTCATTGTGGAGTAGAACCTTTCAAACGATTCCTTCTTCTTGTTGCCTCTGATTGAATACGAAACGTTCATATGTAACGTTGACTTGACCTACAGCAAATTCTTCAAATCTGTCCATTATCTGTTGTACTGTAGGAGTGTCACTGTCAAAATGAAAACCGTTGTACACTCGAAGTGCTTCATCAGAAAGGCTGTGCACAAACATGGCAGTTTGATAATCTTCTTTTTGTTTGTCTAGCTGTGCAAGAAGTGCGTACGTTTTGTATCTCTGCTTGAACAATTTCCAGTTTTCGGCTGGATTGGAACCTAGTACAAAAGGTTTGGGGGCTTTGATGCCCCGAATTGGCGACACATGTGTCTCATCATCCGTATCTCCCATGATGATGGTCGTTCACTATGATCAGTATGATGAAAGTCTAGATCTGCGGCCGCTAGAGTCAGTCCTTATTTAAGGGACAGTTATTCAATTAATAACTAGTTTTTCTAGAGAGTTAACACGTGGATGTAAACCATCCCACCGCTGCCACCATGTTGCGTGCAGCCTTCATACAGAAGTGGAGACGAGGCAGAAATGGAATA
>JADBJO010006839.1:107500-110000 GCA_016801955.1 Conus betulinus
TTGCCTTCGGTACTACAACTATCGGAGCGCACCAGTCTGTCGGTGTTGTAACAGGCCTTATGATGTCTTGTTCCTCCAGTCGAATCAGTTCTTCTTGTACCTTTTTCTTCATAGGTAGTGGAAGACGTCTTGGCGTAGTAATAGAGACTGGTTGTGAATTTTCTCTCAGTCTGATTTTGTAGACTGTCTTCATTTTTCCTAGTCCCGTGAACAACTTTGGAAAATTTTGAGGCTGGACTTGCTGATTGCTGTGTGGAATTCACTCTTTCAATCAGATGAAGTGCCTGTATCGCTGGTCTACCAAGTAGTGGTTCATGAAGGTTTTCCACTATATATAGATCCTGGACTGTCTCTGTCTTTTCTGTTTTGAGAGTGGCACTGTACTTTCCAACAACATTGATCTCTGTTTTTCCTGGACCTAACAACTTCTTGTTGGTGCTCTTGATCACAGGAGAATTCTTCTGGAAGTACCGTTTTGGAACTACAGAGACATCAGCCCCGGTATCCACTCGAAATTTGACTGAAGTTCCATTCACCTGTAGTGTAGCATACCAAAAATCTTCTTTAATTGCGTTGACACAATCTTTGTCTTTACATTCTACAATTGAACCAAGTAGTATTTCATCTTGCTTTTCGTCTATATTGTGTACTTTTCTTGGACCGACACATGACTGCATAATGACCTTTCAAAAACACATTTCCGGCATTCTGCATCTCTAGCTGGGCAGTCATTTCTTTCCATGCATAGGACTCTTGCCACAACGCATACATTTCTTATGCTCCTGTGTACGAAATTTGTCATACTTTTGTTTTTTCGACCAATTTGTCTTTTTCCTTTCAGGAATTCGGTTAATTTGTACATTTTCATTTTCTTGACCTGTCATCAAGTGTGCCTGTTGTCTGGAACTCTCATAGGCTCTGCCTATACACACACATTTGGCTAGATCAAGTTTCTTGTCTTCAAGCATTTTCTCTCTTAGAACATCATCTCTCACACCCATGACAATTTGGTCTCGAATCATTCTGTCTTCAAGTTGCCCAAAATTACAATGTTTAGCTAACTGACGAAGAGCAGAGACATAAGCTTCTATTGATTCTGAGGCTTCTTGTCGTCTGGAATGAAACTTGTAAGCTTCAAATGCTTCATGCGTTTCTCCAACACAGAAATCTTGAAATTTTTCTATTATTTTCTGCAAATTTTTACTGTCAGCTTCACTATCAAAGCTAAATCCGTCAAAAAACATCCATCGCATCTTCCCCAATAGTTGCTAGGAAAACTGCTGTTTGGAATTCTGTTTCTTCTTTATTCAGCCTACTTGCCACTGAATAATTATCCCACTGCCTTTTGAATTTTCGCCAGTTGTTTGGTAACCCACTTCCACAGTCAAGTTTGGCTGGAGCTGGTATATTTGCAGTGAACTGTTTCATTTGGCTTGTTGATGATGTTGGCCGTTCAGCCATGACGTCAGATGCTAACTTGATTAACTAGCAAGAACGATCTTTTCTTCTTTTTTTTTTTCACAGTTAATCACAGCTTTCTAACTCTTCACTGATTCCACATCTTCTCTGCGTAATCCCACTTCTTGACACCATGTTGTGTTATCTTACATCAGATTCACACAAAAGAAATATAAACACTAGAGAGATGAATCGAGTTAGACCGTTCTTATTGTATCCACGTTACCAAGCCGACGATTGACCACAAGGCCATAGTAATTCCGGAAGGAGGTTAATACACTTCTATTTTATGATTGGACAATAATGTAATCCATTATTCTACACTCATGCACACATACATACTGTCAGCCCGTTCACCAGACCCTTCAAATGCCATGTTCCCACCCGTTCCTTGTCAGTTTGAGACCCATGATACTGAGAACCAATAATGCTACATACAGGCCGGAGGCGGAGAAGCTGACTCGAAGGGTTAAATGTGCAATCCATTCTAACTGTTCAGGTGCATGTCTTTGTTGTCTGTCTGTCTGTCTCTCTCTCTGTCTGTCTGTCTCTCTGTCTGTCTGTCTGTCTGTCTGTCTCTCTCTCTCTCTCTCTCTCTCTCTCTCTCTCTCTCTCTCTCTCTCTCTCTCTCTCTCTCATCTTATTCTTATTGTTGTTCTTCTTCTTCATCTTCTTTCTGTTCTCCTCCTCCCCTCCTGCTTCTCCTCCTTCTCCTCTTTCTTCTTCTTCTTCTTCTTCTTCTTCTCTTCTCTACCACCACCTTCTCCTCCTCCTCCTCCTCCTCCTCCTCCTCCTTCTTCGTCTTCTGTCTCGCTCTTTCTTTCTTTTTGTACTCCCAGTTCTTATAGAACAGGGAGTACTTTACAATGGAAAACGAAGAAATGCTGTCTGTGTGTCTGTCTGTCCGTGGTCAAAATGTGTTCCACTCGTTTCAGACAAAACTTCTGGGGTGATCTTTCAGAAAAGTTGTAGGTATGTTCATTATGGGTCACGGATGATGCCCGATGTTTTATTTTACCAGAATAGCCGTTACTAACGGCTG
>JADBJO010006839.1:115000-124988 GCA_016801955.1 Conus betulinus
CCTGTGATAGAGCCACATATTACTATGTCCTAATATTAATAGAATATAATATTTTGTCATATGGTATTATTACTATGTCCTGAAGTGATAAAGTGTAATACTGTATTCTGTGGTACTTGCTTCTATGTCCCGTGATGATATTGTATAACACTGAATGCTATGATACTGCTACTATATGCTTAAGTAAT
Source organism: Conus betulinus (assembly GCA_016801955.1). Taxonomy (NCBI): domain Eukaryota; kingdom Metazoa; phylum Mollusca; class Gastropoda; order Neogastropoda; family Conidae; genus Conus; species Conus betulinus. The sequence goes on from JADBJO010006839.1 coordinate 115,189, forward strand.
GCTTTATGAAATTGTGTCGTACGGTGCTGCTACTATGTCATGTGATACTATATGCTTAAGTAATGCTGTATGAAATTGTGTCCTACGGTGCTGCTACTATGTCATGTGAAAGTATTATACAATACTGTGTTCCACGGTGCCACTACCGTGCCCTGAGGTAATACGTACTGTAAAATATTGTATGCTATGGTATTGTTACTATGTCCTGAGGTAATAAAATTAAACCTCAAGGTCTACATGTCCTGCGGTCGATATGTCCTGCGGTGATACTGTATAATACTGAGTGCTGTGGTACTGCTGCTATATGCTGAGGTAATGCCGTATAGTATTGTGTTCTCTGGTACTTCCACTGTGTTCTGTGGTAATGGAATATAGGACTGTATCCTATGGTACTGCTAGAATACCCTTAGGTGATAGTGTACGATACTGCATCCTATGGTACTGCTTGTATGTGCTAAGGTAACACTGCACAGTACAGTGTCCTATGGCACTGCTAGTACATCCTAAGGTAATACTGTACAATACTGTGTACTATGGTACTGCTAGTATACCCTGAGGCAACACTGTACAATACTGTGTCTTGTGTCACAGAACGTGGACGCTGTGTGGGACCCCTGAGTACCTTGCGCCAGAGATTATCCTGAGCAAAGGCCACACAAGGCTGTGGACTGGTGGTCCCTGGGCGTCCTCATCTTTGAGATGCTGGTGGGGTGAGTGTCCTATGGGGTGAAATGAGAGGAGATGGGGGGGGGGGGGGGGGGGGGGGGGGGGGGGGGGTGAGGCAGGAATGGACGAGGGCAGGAATGGACAGATAGATGGAGAAGCAGGAATGGAGGAAGAGAGGAAGGAAGGGTGGAAAAAAACAGGAAGGAATGAAGGAAGGATGGATGGGTGGGTGGGAAATGCAGCAGAACGAACAAAGGGAGAAATGATGGAAGGATGGAAGGGCAGGATCAAAGCAAGGAGGAAGGGATGGACAGAAAGGCAGGAACGAACAAAGGGAGGGAGGATGGATATGATAAATGGAAAGGTAGGAACGAATGAAAGTAGAAAGGAGGAGTGAATGGATGGTAAAGGTAGAAGCAAGCGAATGGACGATGGAGGAAAGGATGGAAACGCAGAAATGAACGAAGGGAGAAAGGATAGGTGGATGGAAAGGCAGGAACAAGCCACAGAAGCGATAATGGCTGGACGGAAGGGCAGTAACGAATGATGGATGGGAGGATGGATGGATGGAGAGGCGGAAGCGATAGAAGGGAGGGAGGAAGGAAGGGGGAAAATCAGGAACGAATGAAAGGATGGAGGATGGATGGGAGGAAATGCTGGAACGAATGAAGGGAGGGGGATGGGAGAAAAACAGGAATGAGTGTGGAGAGGGAGGATAGATAAATAAAAAAAAGGCAGGAAAAAACAGAGGGGGGAATGGAATGGAAAGGCAGGAGTGAAAAAAGAGAGGCAGGATGGAATGAAAGTTAGGAACAAATGAAGGATGGATGGATGGAAAGACAGAAACAAACGAAGAGAGGAGGAAGTATAGATGGAAAGATAGGAAGGAAAGAAGGAAGCAAGCGAGAGGAATAAACTGAAAGACATGAAAGACGAAGTAAAGAAAGAAGGAAGGCCAAAACAGCAAGAATGAACAAAGGTACAAAGGATGACAAGACAGGAAAGAACAAGGATTGTAAGAAAGATGGATGGAAAAATAGGAAATAAACGAAGGGGAGGAGGAAGAAAGAAGAAAGGATGGACGAAAAGACAGATTCGAAAACAAGAAGGATTGATGGACGGAAAGAAAGGAACAAACATAGGGTTGAAGGAGGGAAGAATGGATAGATGGTAAGGTAGAAACAAACAAAGGAAGTCAAAATGTATGGATAGAAAGGCAGAAACGAACAAAGGAAAGGAAGCGAGAAAGGCTGGAGAGTGTAAAGAGACTGACTGATAAAGACAGGAACAGAAAAGACAAAACGGAGGAGGGAGATTGGAATTGTGTGTGTGTGTGTGTGGGGGGGGGGGGGGGGGGGGGGGGGGCAGAAAGAGGAGGAGTGAATGGGAAGAGAGACAGACAGCCAAGAGTAGTGGGGGGGGGGGGGGGGGGGGGGGGAAGAAAGAGGGAGTGAATGGGAAGAGAGACAGACAGCCAAGAGTAGAAACAGGAAAGATGGACTGAAAAAAAACGAATATATCAAACCTAAATCGTATCACGATCGTGCATGTGTCCATTCATATCTCTCTTTAAATGATTGCCAATTATTTCCTTTAAGAGGATACTTGGGATGGGGATGGTGGTGGAGGGAGTGAAGATGAATGAAATATCAGCCATCTTAGTCATCCCCTCGTTCCTCCGTTCCTCCCTCTGTCTCTCGTCATCCTCATCATTACCCGTCGACCCACCGTTAGTATCAACAGCAGCTCGCCAGAGCCCTCTATCTCGGGCCGTTCTTTCCGACCGTCTGCAGATGCCATGTTCCTTTGCTATTTTTCCAACTGCTGTAAGTGCCGACACCATTGTGTCGTGGTTGGCCTGGCCTTCGCTTGCCTTCGACGTTCCACGTCATGGTTCGTCCGGTGATGGTTAATTTGGGTGTCTAGAGAATGTGTGCCGATCCACCTTCCTTTTTGTTCTCTTGATGTCGTCATTGACTGGTAGTTCAGTAGGGTGTTCTTCCCTGCCAGGGGTCGACAGTGATCTCTCTCTCTCTCTCTCTCTCTCTCTCTCTCTCTCTCTCTCTCTCTCTCTCTCTCTCTCTTCTCTCTCTGTTGGTCTGTCTATATGTCTGTCTGCCCCCCCCCCCCCCCCCTCGTCTCTCTCTCTCTCTCTCTCTCTCTCTCCCTCTCTCTCTCACTTCTCTCTCTCATTCTCTCTTTTTCCTTCCCTTCTCTCTGTGTCTCTCAGTTTCTGTCTCTGTCAATCTGTCTGTCTGCCCCTCTCTCTCTCTTTAGATAGATAATTAGATAGATAGATAGATGGGGTGGATACATAGAATCAGCAAAAGTGTACTCGCCCCACCCTTGTGTGTGTGTGTGTGTGTGTGTGTGTGTGTGTGTGTGTGTGTGTGTGTGTGTGTGTGTGTGACATTGATGTATTGTGTGTGAACAGGTATCCCCTTTCTACGCAGACAACCCATTTGGCATCTATGAGAAGATCCTGGCAGGGAAAGTGGAGTGGCCCAAGTACATTGACCTCGTGGCAAAGTGAGTGATGTGGGTTCACACATACACATACACACACGCACGCACGCATGCATGCACGCACACATGCATGCGCGCGTGCACACACGCGCGCACGCACACACACAAGGACACACACAAGGACACACACACACACACACACACACACACACACACACACACACACACACACACACACACACAAGTACACACACACACACACACACTCTCTCTCTCATTTACTCACACTCACACACATGCACGCACGCACACGCGCGCATACACACACACACACACACACACACACACACACACACACACACACACACACACACACACATACACACACATATTGATTAACCAACGTAATAAGTAAGCCTACTTTCAACTGCACGTTTGTGAAATTAAAGTCGATGAACCCTTCCTTACAAAAGCAAGAAGTCACGGCTTACAAATTAACGAAAATTAAATGGACTTCAGACAGAAAAGCAGTACATCATCATCACCGTAATCTTAGTCACTGTTCTCTCCATCGTTCTCACTATCACTGGTAACAATAATGATGTCATCAACGTCTTCATTTAACCACCTCAGTCATAGTAGCAGTTGGCGGCGTTGTGATGCAGTGAAAGTTCTCGTCAACACACTTCGATTTAAACCCCCTTCCACTTGGAAGTATCCTCCAGGACTTTTTGTTGTTGTTGTTGTTGTTTTTGTCAGTGTCTGTTTTCTAGATACCTTCCGAAAATGACCTTTTAAATATGTGGATTTTCGAGAATAATTTTTCTTTTTGTTCGAATCAGATTTATGTAAAAACAAAGACTCCCCCCCCCCCCCCCCCCCCACCTCCGTTCCCTTTGACTTGAATTTTGAAAAACATAGATCTAGTTGCAAAGTGAGGCAACTGCAGGAGGAAATCTAAACAAATTTTAAATGCAAGTGATAGCGCACCACCAAAAAAGCGTAGAAAAACGAATCACAAGACAAAACACGACGCGTTTTGACCCCATAGGTCTTCAGGCAAGATACAAAACATTCAGGACAACAAAAATGAACGCCGAAGTGAATGAAGGTGAGTTATTGCTCGTTCATTTTTGTTGTCCTGAGTATTTTGTATCTTGCCTGAAGAATACCTAAGAGGTCGAAACGCGTCGTGTTTTGTCTTGTGTTTTGTTGGTCTACTTTTTTTTTTGGCGGTGCCCTATCACTTACATTTAAGATTTGAAAAACATGTTTGTGTTGTTGTTGATGATGATGTTTTCTTTACTACAATGACCTCCAATTAAAGACCTTTTACCTAAAAAAAAAAGCCGATTTTCAGAAACATTGTCATACTGGATTGACCTCCGCACAATTAGCCTTTTTCTCTATCGATTTGGATTTTCGGGAACAGTGTTCTCTTGTCTGTATTGGACTGACAAACAAAAAAAAACAACTTTCTCTGTACAGACTTGGATTTTCAAGAACTGTTTTTTGTTTGTTTTTGGTTTTGTTTGTTTATTTGTTTGTTTTTGTTTTTTTTGCTAGCTAGATCGACTTTTTGCAAAATTAGCCCTTTTCTTTAAAGATCTGGATTTTCGGGAGCAGTTTTCTCATTGTCTGTTCTAGACTGATCTTCCAGTAGAAGTAGCTCTTTTCCTTAAAAGACAGATTTTTGGAAACAATTTTCTCATTGTACTGGATTGAATTCAGAACAAAAACAGCCTTTTTCTTTAATGACTGGGATTTCCAAGAAGTTTTGTTTCCTTTGGCTATACTAAACTAACTTTCCAGCAAAAACAGCCCTTTTCTTTAAAATCATGGATTTTCGGGAACACTTTTCTATTTGTCTATTTACCTCCGAACAAATACTCTCGCTTTCTAGACTTTGAGTTTGCCATAACATTTTGGTATTTGTGTCTACCAAATTTACCTCCTATGAAACCATCCCCACTCTCACGACCACCACCACCAATCTCTTCTTTTAATTGAAAATATGACTTTTTTTCTCTTTTTTTTGGGGGGGGGGGGGGGGGGGGGGGCGGGTTTTTGTCTATGCTATATTGACCTCACAACGAAAACTCGTAACTTTTAAAGATGTGGATATTGGAGAATATTTTGGTCTATGTACAAGATTGACCCCTGACAAAAATGTGTCTGTATTACAAGCATCTACATGGCTTTAGTACAAATGCCAGTTTTCTCAATCTCTCTTCTACGACAAACTGTTACTTGTTGGTGAAGAAAACCATGAAATTTCTTCACCTTTTTTTTCTTTTTCTTTCTTTTCGTTCAAAACTGCCAAATTAACATTATGCCACAAAATACTTAATCTCTGAACTAACGTGCTGTTCCTCTGAACCATCCTCTTGCATGACACAATGGAGACCGTGTTTATGTGAAATGTCTCGACACAATATTTGTGTCTGATAATCTACAGCGATCTTCTTCTATTCTTGATGTCATCATAAAAAGGAGGTGGGGGTACCCATGACTATTCATGTCGTTGTTGTTTTTGTTACTTGTTATATTTTCCTTGAATTTTTGTTGTTGTTGTTGATATTGTGTTTATGTTAACACCCCTTTCAAAAATGCATACAATGCAGGTATACCGATTCGAGATGTGTCAATATTTGTCCTGGTAGATGTTTTGTGTACACTGAACCTGTCTAAATTAATTTTGATGTCATTGCATAAGGCATTAACATGTTGAGACGTTTATGGAATAGATCTGAAACTGAAATGTAACTTTCACCGTGAGGGTGGAGGGGAGAGAGAGAGAAACTGAAATGTAATTTTCACCGCGAGGGGTGGAGAGAGAGAGAGAGAGAGAGAGAGAGAGAGACAGAGACAGAGACAGAGACAGACAGACAGACAGACAGATAGACAGACAAACAGACAAAGAGGAGATGGGGGTAGGAGGTGTGGGGGAAGAAGGCAGTCCGCATACAGACTACCAACCCATTTTGTAAGGATTTATGAAAAGGTTAATGAGAGTTCTTCTGTGGTTGAAGTTTAACAACAATCAATCGTCTGTATCCTCATTATCACTATCATTCTTTCACAGGGACCTCATCAAGAAGTTACTGGTCCTGGACCGCACACGGCGGTTAGGAAACATGAAGGTACGCTGAAAAAGACTTTGTGGGTTGATGTTTTTTTCAGAGTCTGAAATTTGACATTTTAAAGGCTATATATCTGCTGGGTTTTTGTGTTTCCTTCTCACTTGGTCATATCCCTGAATGATGTAACCATCTTCAGTCAGGTGAAGATTGTGCGAAGAGGACTGAGGGTGAAAATGACTCAGAAATCAAGCTGGGCATGCATTTGCAATGTTAAAGACAGAAACGAAGAGAAAACAAATCTCTCTCTCTCGCTCTCTCTTTGTCTCTCTCTCTCTCTGTTTGTCTGTCTGTCTGTCTTTCTGTGTGTGTGTGTGTGTGTGTGTGTGTGTGTGTGTGTGTGTGTGTGTGTGTGTGTGATATGCTGCTTAGATCTGACTGTAGAATATATGAACTTGTTTAAACGAGAAAACGGAAACAAAAAAAAAAAAAAAAAAAAAAAAGTAAACAAAAAACCGGCGTTAACGTGTCAATGTAAACCCCTTGTCCAGCAGCATCTGAGGATCACCAAAGCCTGCTGGGAAACCCTAACCATTTGTATCACCTGTCCAGACTCCACTTTCGTACGCTGACTGCGGCTCATCAGTGTGTATTGACTGTCTGTGTGTGAACAGAACGGAGCGGAAGATATCAAACGGCACAAGTGGTTCAAGACGATGGACTGGGACAATGTGATGGCCAAAAAAGTCCAGGTAGCCTTAATTCACTTCATATTCCATACCGACTATTTTTGTTTTAACCTTTCTCCTCTTTCGCGCCCTTTCAGTCGCCCTCTGTCCTATTCCCACCTACTCCCCATTTATCCTCCAGCCCCAACCCCCCACCCCCCTCCGAAGGCCCTACCACACACATCCACAACCTGCCTCTGTCTGATTGTCGTCTACCCCTGAAGGCTGAAAAAATGCACCGCAGTGTTGACAGTGCGTGTTGTGATGTGTTTTCACGGTGTCAACCGATCATCACATCATTATTATTATCAATGATGTTGTTGTTTTCATCATCATCAATGTTGTCGTTTGTCTTGTTTTCATCATCATCATCATCATCATTATTAGTATTATCAATGTTGTTGTTTTCATCATCATCATCATCATCATCATCATCATCAAGAGTACATATATAACGCTAACTTCAGTTTGAGGTCAAGCTCTATGCGTTTTACAATCCACGCTTCCCTTTACACAACGGGCTGCCTATCTGGGTAGAGCCAACTGAAGGATGCCTGCTGGCACTTCCCTCAGTCATTTCCTGTGTCAGTCCGTCTGTCAGTCATTCAGTTTTTCGTTCATTTTTTCGGTGCATAGTATTAATGTGTCGTCCATACAAACGGCCAAACCGGCCTTCTCTTCCGAAATCTTGAGTTCAGAATGCATTTTTGTTATGAGCAGGCATCCATAATTAGACAGCTGTTCACCATGTTCAAGGAGCATTTTTCAGTTTTGTCTGGTTTCTGTGTTGTTGCAGCCCCCCATCGTACCCAAAGTCTCGCACGCCGGTGACTCCTCAACTTTGAGACCTATGAGGAGGGCGACTGGCAGAAAAACGGCACCAGCGTCAGACAAAGAACTGGAGCTGTTTGAAGACTTCTAGAGGGCTTGTTGCGCTGCATGGGGGTGGGTGTGGGTGGGTGGGGGAGACATTCTTCAAGACTTGCAGCCACAGACTGGTGATGGGAGACTTGTTTGCTGTCTGTGAAAAAAACGTGACAGACCTCTTTCTCCATCAGAGACACACAGACTACTCGCACAAAATGTTTGTGGAATAGAAATATGGAAACAATGAATCCCTTGATTAGGATGTGCAAGAATTGCCTTTTTTTCCATGGATGGGGATGGAAAGGAGACGAAAGAAAAAAGGGAGGGAAGGGGGCGAAGTAGGGGGGAAGTGGGGGGGGGGAGGTGGGGAAGATTACAACAGAGCAAAGGAGGGAGGAGAAATACTTTATTTGTGATACTTTTGTGTATAACTCAATATTGTGAAATCACAATGAATGAAAAACAACTTGACAGTTTTCTATTGTGGGTTCGATAATATCTTAAATCAAAATGAACCTCTGTAATTTTTAAGAAAAATTTTCCAAATATGATCGATCAGTCAGACCTACGTTTCCGACCGATGGCCATAGGAAATGCTCTTGGATTAAATATATTTTGGAGTTTTAGAGTCTTAACTGGAATAGATAATTGCATATCAGGTTACTTCAGCAAACCATGGTATAAAAATATTAACCTGTTTTCTCGTAGATCACACTGTACTTCAAGCCAGTCATGGATTAAAGTAAGTGTACTATGTTGTTGTAATACAAATTTACAAGACCAGTCACGTTTTAAATAAGGGTAGTTCTATGAATTACTGTTTAGGATATTAGTTCTGGAAATATTCTGGAATAACGCTGAGTGTAGAAAATTGGAACAAAAACAAGAGTGCAGTGTTGTCACACATGCTGTTGATAGACAAACATGTATATGTATGTTATCGATCTCTGAACCGTTAATACAAACTATTAGAAAAGGTTAATGATAATATTGGTGTCCCCATTACCTCAGCCTTTGCTTAGACCGAAAGCTATACGGTGATTATGGTAAACTGTGCTCACAGGCCGGTGTACAGTAGCCATGTAAACCATGGTCACAGACGAACGTATTTGTAAATCATGGCAAACCATTGTAACAAACGCAGAGTAGTCATGGTATTGTTGTTCATAGTAAACCCAGGTTACAGACCAACGTATTGTCATCATGGTAAACCATGGTCATAGGACCAACGTATTGTAGTCATGATAAACTATGTAACAGATCAATATACGATAGTCCTGGTAAAACATGGTCACAGCCCCAACGTTTGTAGTCATGATAAATCAAGGTAACAGATAAAACATACAGTAGTCATGGTTAACAATGTACAGTAGTCGTGGTAAACCATGGTCACAGACCAATGTACAAGAGTCATGGTAAACCATGCTAAGACCAAACATAGTGTGGTCATGACCGACCATGGTAGTAGATCAAGATACAATAGTCAGTGGTTAAAATATGGTAACTGACCAAGTACAGTAATCATGGTAAACCATGGTCACTGACCAACGTATTGTAGTTATAGTAAACCATTGTACAGACTAAGGCACAGTAGTCATGGTATTGTTGTCATAGTAAACTAAGGTTACAGACCAACTTATTGTAATCATGGTAAACCATGGTCATAGACCAACGTATTGTAGTCATCATGATAAACCCTGGTAAGAGATCAATATATAGTAGTCATGGTAACCCACGGTCACAGACCACATATATTGTAGTCTTGATAAATCATGGTAACAGATCAATATACAGTAGTCATGGGTAAACAATGTACAATAGTCATGGTAAACAATGTACAGTAGTCATGGCAAAACCATGGTCACAGACGACATTTAACAATAGTCATGTAAACCATGCTACCAGACCAACGTATTGTGGTCATGATACATGTTAACAGATCAGTATACGAGTAAGTCCAAGGGTAACGTATGGTAATTACCAACGTCATAAC
>JADBJO010006840.1:0-20000 GCA_016801955.1 Conus betulinus
TTGTGTTGCTTTGCTCTGTTTTTATTTTTTTGTTTTGCAGTTGTAGGTTGTTTTCGAGTTCTTGTTCGTTGAGTTATGATGTTTTGCATTGTGTTTTATTTCGCGGCATTATGTTGTTTTTGCGTTGTGTTTTTGTTGTGTGGAGTGGTTTTGTGTTGCACTGTGTTTTGTTATGCACTGTTGTGCTGCTTTCCGGTGTGTTTACTTGTAGTGTGTTGTGTTTGTTTTTCCCACTGTTTGTTGTATAGTAGAGTGTTGTTTTGCACTATGTATGGTTGAACAACACTGCATTCCTTTGCGCTGTGCTTTGTTGTTCCATGTTTGTCCTATTCGTGCTATTTTTTGTTGTTGTTGTTGTTGTTGTGGCATTGTGTGTTTTTTTCCCCCGTGTTTTGAAATGTATCGATTTGTTGTCTTACGCTGTGTTTTTTTCTGTCACTCTGCGGTGTTTTGCTGCGCTGCACTGTTATGCTTTGCGCTGTGTCCATTGCGTGCTGCACTGTGTTGTTTCACCAACGGTTTTAACGGTTTTCATAGTGTGGACTTCAGGTTTTTATTCTTAAAGCAATGCTATGATATGCTGTGTCAAACAGTTCCTCTCCCCCTACACCTCTTTCCTTCTTCCTTCGCTCTCATAAAAAAACGAACACTTCTAAATCTTCCGTAGAGTTTATTGTGACTCTGAGAGAGAGAGAGAGAGAGAGAGAGAGAGAGAGAGAGAGAGAGAGAGAGAGAGAGAGAGTGAGAGAGAGAGAGAGAGAGAGAGAAGTGTTTCAACAGCAACTTGAATCATAAGTCCACATGCATCCCCCCACCACACACACACGTGCACACACGCATAAAAACACGCATGCAAACACGCCCGCGCGCCACCAAAGATTCGAACCCAGAAGCCAACGGGGTAATTGTCAGTTTGCACTTTACTGTGGACATGTGACTGTGGAGAGGGCTACAGAGTCTTCTCCGACTCATCCTTGTCCTTATTTCATTCGATTTCCAGAGTGCAAATGTCAAAACGGCTTATCATTGGGGGAGATCAGAAGAGATTAGTTCTGACATTGTCCTGGGTCACAGGGGAAGGAACTGTAGGGCAACAGGATGGGCAGACAATTTCCATGGGGAAACTGAATCAGAGGCATCGTAAAAACATAGTCTGGGGGATAACATTTGAGATGGAAGGGGTCGGTGATTTATGTGGCAGGCTGCATGAAGATGTTTTCAGTGCAATATCCAAAGTGGTTCTGGATGGGACTCTCCACTGACGGTGTAAGAGATACCAACAACGCCCGTAAAGTTCAACGACCCGAGGTTAACAAAAAAAAAAAGTGTTTGGTGTTGGCTGCCCTGCATTCTTGGGATTTCTTCTTTGTACTGACATTTAGAAAGACAGAGACAGGTTATCTCCCTGTCTGTCCGTCCGTCCGTCTGTCTGTCTGTCCGTCTGTCTGTCTGTCTGTCTGCGTTCTTCTGTTTTCGTCTTTGTACTGACGAATAGAAACCCAGAGTCTCTCTCTCTCTCTCTCTCTCTCTCTCTCTCTCTCCTCTCTCTCTCTCTGTGCACTGTGTGATGACAAGTCCACAGCTGAAAGTCACAAAGAACAGTTTAAGAGACAGCTACAAGGCGAAGGACGGACTGTGGGGACGGCTCCATTGGCGACAACAGCAGACAGAAGCAGGTGGAAAACCCCGGCCACCTCCTCTAGCACCAGACGGCACGGAAATGATGGATCTGAACTGAACGTGCCTGAAAGTGTGGTGCACATTGTTCTCTGAATTCATTCACACCAATGCTGACGAGTTCAACTCCCACAGTCCCCAGAGAGCAGATGCCACCTCTCTCTACAAACAAACACAGATAGACGACTTTTTTTTTTTTTTTTTTTTTTTTTGCTGTCCCAACCTCTGCGCTACCTCAGAGGCAGTGCACCCCACGCCGCTCATTCCGACACCCTGTCCACAGCCACGGCCCGGTCGGCCCCGCCGCAGCCCCGGCACCGGCAATCAACACAGATAGACGACTTTGATAGGCGGACAAAAACAAAAAGATACCCCCCCCCCCCCCCCCCACAAAAAAAAAAAAGAAAAAGAAAAAAAGAAAGAAAAAGCTTAATGATGAATGCTGTAGTCAGAAAAACGAAATAATAATGTGACCACGTGAACTGTGAAAAGTTTGAGATGAATGAAACTCTAGAGCATGTTTGTTATGAAAAAGCTAAACTTAGTTTACAGATTAAAAAAAAAAAAATAGAAGGTAGGGATTTTTTTTTTGTGTGAGAGGAATAAGGGAAATACAGTTCATTCTGCTAGATTCATTTATCACTGTTGAAAGAGGACCAAAAAATCGACCGCAACGGAAATCATATGGATACATTTTTTTTCCATTTTTCCTTTCCTACAATTACATACGAATGCATTTCATGTAAACAGCAAAGAAAGTCAAGGTATTTAATCGATTAACTAAAAGTAAAATGCATTCACCCTTATATCGAAATACAGGATTAGTCAAAGCAACTGTACATATGTCCTTTGCATAAAAATGTTAGAAAATTTCAACACTTTATAGATATTGCTATATTATGTCTCACTTTCAGAAAGTCTTTGACATGGAACTATATTTATTCGGTCTGATGGATTCAAATGCAGTACGTATCTTTTTATTTGGTTTCAAATTTGGCTTTTAATTCGTTGAGAAATACTGAGCGAGAAACATCATGGGTAACAGTTGTGCATAATGAGAAACAACACAGGATGATTTGATCCAACCAACCTTTCATCTGAATTTTTATCATAAGTTCTTCGTTACCAAATTATTTCAATTTATTTCACAGTTGACCATCAACCCCCACCACTTCCATTACCACCACCACCACCATCTCTTCCATGTCCTTCCATTCCGCTTCCCCCCTCTAACCCTTTTCTAACACACACGCACGCACGCACGCACGCACGGACGCACGCGCACACACACACACACACACACACACACACACACACACACACACACACACACACACACACACACACACACACCACATAGAGACACAGAAAGAGAGAGGAGAGGAGAGAACGTTACAGAGTATGACCAGTTTAACCCCAATTAACCGTTCTCCGATAGAGTCTGCATGATGAACTGTCCTATCTTCGAACTTAAAACTGACCACTTGGCCTTTGGCACCAACCGCTGGTTATGACAGCAATTTGCCAGAAAAGGAGGGATCCTTTATGGGGGATTTCTTTGGCCATCAACAATGACGGTCGATCTTCTTGTTTGTTCTCTTTCCTTTCAATTCGCGTGAACGTGGCCGGTCTAGGGTGGCTTTCTGTGCTTTGCACAATGAAGAAGAAGAAGAAGAAGAAAGAAGAAGAAGAAGAAGAAAGGCAAGAGAGATGCGTTGACAGAGGAAAGCCTCTGGTGTGTCTGAACCGGCGATGTTTTTTGCTTTTTGTTGCTACACTTAGAAAGGTGTGTGTGTGTGTGTGTGTGTGTGTGTGTGTGTGTGTGTGTGTGTGTGTGTGTGTGTTGTGTGTGTGTGTGTGTGTGTGTGTGTGTGTGTGTGTGTGTGTGTGTGTGTGTGTGTGTGTGTGTGTGTTCTTCTCGACATTTTGCTGTTGCTGTTCTTGCTGTTTCTGTTAAATTGGTGATGCTCATTTCTTTTATGTCTTCTCTGAAGCCCCACTCTCTCTCGTCCCCCTATCTCTCTCTCTCCTCCCTCCCTCCCTCTCTCTCCGTTCTTCTGTTATTGTTGCATGGCTGTTCTGTGAATACATCTGTGTATGACCGTAGGTTGGTTGCTGCTGTGATTCTGTCGTTTTTGTTGTGTTGCTGTTGGTTTTGTTGTCTTTTAGTGGACGGGAGAGGGGCACCGAAGACGTTTGGATGGTTTGTATCGGCAAGGAAGGGCGACACATATTATGAATCGAGATAGAGGGAAGAAAGAAAAGAGGAGAGGGTAGGAGGTGGAGGGGCTGGTGGTGGCGCCAGACTGACTGCGAGACACGTGGAGAGCGTAAGGCCTCGAGGTCACTGTGGCATCGTGTGTGTGTGGTCCAGGGTGACAGCGAGAAACCCGTCAGCCTGGCATCCATCCGAAGAAGGAAGCCAGACATTGTGTTCACCATTAGAGGTCAGACCTCGTCACACACGTTACGTGATGATGCTTCAACACCGCCGTTTCATTGATCTTTTTTTTTTTTAGAGTCTCTCTCCTCTCTCTCTCTCTCTCTCTCTCTCTCTCTCTCTCTCTCTCTCTCTCTCTCTCTCTCTGTGTGTGTGTGTTTCTGACCTTACTCATTTTTTTATTTTCTTTTCAGCAAACGTGCGCGCATTGTATACAGGTCGGTGGCCTTACAACTAAAAATTTCAGAGTTCAATGTTCAGAGTTTCTCTCTCTCTCTCTCTCTCTCTCTCTCTCCCTCTCTCTCTCCTCTCTCTCTCTCTCCTCTCATCTCTCCTTCTCTCTCTCTCTCTCTCCTCTCTCTCACTTGACAGGTCCTTAATCACAGACCCTTATCATTTTTTCTCCCTAATTTTGTTGTCACATCCACTTCCCCGTCGAGACGTTAAAATTTGTTTTACCGTTACCGTTTTGGTCAGCGACTATACTTTAAAGACAAAATTCCCTGTCTGTATGTGTGTACAAACTAAAGACAAAACTCCCTGTCTGTATGTGTGTACAAACTTGCCAGCTCTGTGTGGTCACTGAAACCAACTAGTAAACGACCTTAAAAAGAAAAAGAAAACAAAATTACGATCAAAACCCGATGGTGTGGATTTCGATATGTTTGTAAGTCTGTTTCTCTGTGTATCAACACATTCGTTGTTATTGTTTATACTGCCGGCGGGTGGAGGAAGGAATCCTGAGGGGGTCAGAAAAGAAGCCATGAAAACGAACGATGAGATGACCGCTGTTGAAACTGGTCTTCACGTGCAATTGAAGACAGAACATAGAAAAGAAAGACACACGAAAGAGGGACTACAGCCTTCTATTGAATCACACTCCTATTCAATCAGTTTTAGAAAGATGAAAGCTGGTACTTGTTTTCTCTGCTATTTTTGTCAGTCTATATTTGAAAACAACAACAACAACGAACATGTAATTTGCTTGTCACAGCAGTTTTTGTTTGTTTGTTTCTTTATTTCTTTGTTTTTCAGGCCACCCTCATTTTGCACATATTTCTGTCGCTCAGCTGTTCTTTGCTTTTTACAGGTAAACGTTGACAATTTGTGTGTGTGGTAATGGAACCAGCGTGCTTTTGAAGCTGGTCCACAAAACGGGCAACATCTCTTCCGCCCCCCCCCCCCCCTCTCTTTTATTGGTCTCTCCCTCCTCCCCTCCTCTCCATTTATTACTCCAAGGCACTGTCATGCTTTTAGGATATTAGATATATTATAATATATATATATATATATATGTGTGTGTGTGTGTGTGTGTGTGTGTGTGTGTGCTAGTGCCTAAATTTTTTATTGTACTGGACCTGTGATGTTTAAAGCGGTTTTGTGTTTCTCTTTCTCCTTGTTGTAGCTATTCGAAAAAAACAATCCTCGTGTGTGTGGTTGTGTGTGTGTGTTGTGTGTGTGGGTGGTGTGTGTGTGTGTGTGCGTGGTGTGTGTTGTGGTGTTTGTGTGTGTATGGAGACGAGAGAGAGAGAGATAGAGAGTTAGCGGTAGAGCTTGGAGACTTTTACGCAGACTGGGGTTGGGATATTTTAGTTGTTCATTTACCGAAAAAGAGTGTCCTTTTGGGGGACGCAATGGTGGGGGGGGGGGGGGGGGGGGGGGGGAGGTAACAGAAGGGCCAATAAACCTTGGTCCCCTCCTCTTACCTTGTCCTGCAAACAAAGTAGGTATATGGGGGCGGGGGGAGGGGGTGGCTTTCATGTCCTAGTTGGTGTATCAAATTTCAAAACGGGGTTTACAAAAACAAAATAAACTCGCAACAACATTATCTGTGGGGGTCTGTCGCTGGTCGGGGGGACCTTCACCCAGGGCCGGTTCGATTGCAATAAGGTCATCGAGCGCGGGGGCGACAAGTCGGGGGCAGGTCGCGGGGCACAAGGGGTCCACACATAGACTGGACCGTCAGAAATGAACCAGGGGGGGGAGGGCCACTCGCTCTCTGGAAGGCGAATGTAGTGTGGAGTGTGGTCGGCTGGTACGGTGAGGGACCCTTCAACAGTGTGCCTGGGAAAAAGAGGAGCTCGCACAGCTGTAAGACCCAGGCTAACTCCGACTGTCGGCGGGGGTATAGAGCTCAGTAGAAGAAAGCGTCCGACGAGAGGGAGTGGATGGGAGAACGAGAGAGAGGAGGGGAGAGAGATCGGGAGGGGGCTGAGGCTAAGGAAAGAGAAGAAGTTTGTTAATGGTAGAAGACAAGTCCGGGACTGCTGTCATCCCGTGAAAGGAGGGAGCGACGGGTGGTGCGTCCATAGCTTTTTTTGTGGTGTGGTGTTTGTCCTTTTTTCCTTTTAAAGAACACACAGGGACTCTCAGGCGCAGGGGGTAGGGCGACCGCACGTTGATCTTGTCCTTAAGGACCGGAGGGGCAAGGGGAGGGTGCCTGGATAGGCGCTAATATTTGACGGCGACGGACGGCAGGAGGAGTCACAATGGGAGCGAAGAACGCGGACGAGGGGCCGATTGTCCAAAAAATAAGGGGGTGGGGACAAAAAGTGGAAAAACATAAAAGCTGTGCTTTGTTCTTGGCCAGGCCCTTGCGCGGGGCAAGGGACTAACTGATACGACAAGCTGCTATGGAGGGGGGTTTTTCCAGATTGTGGGACAGGGTTAGTGCAGATGGCTTTTTTGGCCACGTCGGAGGTCTGGTTAGAAGTAGTGGAAGGTAAGAAAAGAAAGGGAGGAAACACCGAAGACTGAAAAGAAAAAAAAGAGGTTCTGGAGTAAGGAGGATGATCTGAGCAAAGTGTGAGAGTGAGGGAGTAAGATGAGGTGACAGCAGGTGCGAGAGAGATACTGAAAGAGAGCGAAAACTGAGAGGCGGACTGACATACGAAGAGAAGGACAGGTAGACAAGAGAGAAGAAGCGGAGAGATAGAGGCGTCGAACGGGAAGCGGGAGGTGTGGGAGGGGATGATTGGTGGAACAAGAGTAAGGCGGGAGGAGGGAAAGGCGAAGTAGGTGGTCTGACCAGTTCTAACGATCGGCAGGTACATCAAATCGCGACGCTCCCCCGGCGAGGGGAGGCCAAAGACAGGCGGCAAGGGGGAGAGGGTCTGGGGGCCTAGGCCCTGAGGCTCCGGGGCACACATCACATATAAAGCGTTCATTGAGCGACGCCCACGCTCTCAAAGATAAAAATGTGCCGGGCCGGCGACGCAATGAAACGAAACTCCCTCCTCCTGGTATCCGGCAGGCACACTGGGGTTACCGCAGGGGAAAGAAGGGTGACCAACACAATGAATATGTGACTGAAGCCATCAGCAACGAGTTGCGCTAAGTGTGGGGCTTAAATGCAAAAATGAGGAGAATGGTAAACAACTTAGTGCAACGCTAAAGCCGCGAACGCGTCGGAGAAACGCGGCCCAGGGTGTTGTGCTTTTTTGGTTGGTTTCTTTTTGTCTTTTTTCTTCGTTTACAGAAGTATTTATTTCAGCCGCTAGCGGCTATTAGAGGACCCCATGCCTTCTTTCTTCAGCCCGTCAGGGATGACGCCAAGTGGACGCAATAGAGAAAAAAAAAATGACGTCCCTTGGTTACATTCCGGTGTGCAGGTAGGAAGGAGTCCGTCAATGGGGAGTGAGAGGAACAGGGAATAATGCACGCCAAACAAGCAATCCGACGCTCCTCCATATCTGGCAGCACATCGCAATCCCCATACTCATCCACTCACGCTCACTCCTCCCATCCTCGTTGGGGGAGGGTCGGCTGGGGGTCGCCCTCACTCTCTCTCCTCCGCCCTCCAGTCTCCCTCCTCGGCTATACTCCTCCTCCTCCGTATCTCCCCGTCTCCCACCCTCCCCCTGCTTCTCTCTCCCCATCCCCTCTCTCCTCCTCTCCTCTCCCCTCTCTCTTCTCTCTCTCTCTTTTCCCCACCTCCCTCCTCCTCCTTTTTCCTCTATCTCCCCTTTCCTTGCTTCTTTTCTGACTCTCAGGTCGGGCCCTCCACATAGAGCCCTTGTAAAAAATATAGAAAGAACGAATAAACTAATAAATACTGACATAAGGGAATGAGAAAGAATAAAAAAAAAGTGAACGACAGCCTCAGATAGAAATGATAGTGTACTGGAGAAACATAGGAAACTTTATGGAATCACGGTGAGAACTTAGCACGGGGTTGTCCGTTTTCTTTGTTTTTCTGGGGCGCAGGGGCGGGAGGCAGCAGGAGGGGGGGGGGGGGGGCTACAGAGAGGGACTGTGTGACGGTTCTAGATGGTTGTGGCCTCTTGTACATTATTGCGTGTAAATGGATGTCGCTTGTTGGGTTGGGTTGATTGGTGGGCGTCGGGTTAGTGGGGGTGTGAGTGGATGGTGGGGCCTGGAAAAAATACCAATGCTAGGGGGTGGCACGGGGTCGGAAGGCCTGGGCGGAAAAAAGAAAAAATAAAAGAAGGGGGAAAAAATGGGGGGTGGTGTGGGGGGAGTCGTCGGGCTCGACTCGGGGTCGGGGATCTGGGGGAGTCTGCGGGCGGTGTATGCGACTGTCTCTGATACGGTCTTCATGGCGGCTTCATAAGTCTCAAGGGGTCTCCGTCGCTCTTCCCGCGGGGTGCTCGCTGTCTCGGGCCGGGGGCGCGTGTCGTACGTCCCAGGCCTCGGTGCATCATCACTCATCCGCGTCGCGCCGGGCTCGTCGGGGGAAGGGAGGGGCCTCCATCTAAAGCGCCAGGGAAAAGAAAACACAGAAACAACGGAGCGGGTGGCCTCTCGTCCGCAGCTCAGGTCGGCGTCCTCTCTAGTCTCAGTTCTCGGGTCATCTCGGACGCAAAAAATCTGGGCTCATGGGGGGGGGGATCCGAGTGGGTCGTAGCCTCAGGGTCTCTCTCCGCGGGGGTTCCATCGAGGGGGGGGGGGTCGGGGGAGGCGGTGCGCTCCGGGTGCGGGGGCCAGGGGGCTCGAGGTCACGGGGGTCGTGCTCGCGTTGGTGGCGTAACGGCCCAATCGTCTCTCTCGCGGCCTCTCACCTTCTGGTGTGGTCTCACTCCAAATCCAGGACTCGTTGGTTCGTCGTGCGCTCTCAGCCCCCTTGGGGCTCTCCTGTCTCCACATATCTTTTGTGGTTTTTCTTCGGGTTGTGTTTCCCCCCCTTGGGGCGTTTCTTCCCTTCTCTGGGGGGGGGAGTCTGTTCGTTGGTTTCTCTTGGGTTTCTTTTTCTTCCTAATAATAAATTTTTTAAAAAAATGAGGGATGAAGAGGAGAAGGCCAGAGAGAGAAACGACGATAACGAAAGGGGGGGGGAAATTTATTGTCTACAGGGTAATGAGATAAGCAAATGTAGAATGATGGCCTTTTTTCCACCCTCCCTGAGGACCAAGACAATATCATAAGGAGAATATCATGAATGGTCCCCTACAGAAAACACAACATCGCAAGGAGAGGGCGCAGAGGGAGCCACTTAGCAAACAAAATAAAGGAGAGAACGAAAACCACTAGTCAGAAGTCCGACGTATTAAAAAAAATAACAGAGTTAACCAATGGGTACAACTCAATAGTAGACGACTGGGGGGGGGGGTGGGAAAGATCAACGGCAAGCGGAAGGCTATGTCAACGGGACGCAATGCACGGATGTGTGTGTGTTGTGCGCAGGGGGGGCGCGTTCTCGGTGTGGTGTGTTTTTGATGGTGTACCCCCCCTTGGGTGAGCCGCCAAACAACCCGAGGGACAAACGCAAGGAATAATCAGAAAATGGCACATGGACAACAACACAGGATAAAAACGTCGCAAAGTGAAAGTAGTATCCGAAAAAAAAGAAAAAAAAAAAAATCGCAGAAAAAGCGATACCTATTCGGCACGGTTCAAAGCAGCAAAAGGTGAGACAGACTTGTACGATGTCCAACTTTCAAATAATATAAGATCTGTATCGCCGGGACAATGGCACGGGTGCGCCTCCGGCGCGCTGTCGACTGGGGAAGGAGGAGTGAGGAGGAGAGAGTAAGAGAGGGGAAGGCAAGGGGTGTGAGGGTATGAGAGTACTGAGATTAGTGGGGTAGGGAGGGGAGGAAGAATGAATAGGGGGGGGGAGAAGAGAGAAGAGATGAGAGGAGAATGAGAGAGAAATGAAGCTTCAAATTTGTGGCAGTCGTGAACTTGGAGCAGCAGGAGGGCCAAGCTTTATTCCCTTTTATTTTCCACATTTTGAGTTTGAAAGGAACAATATAAAGAAAAAAAGGGAAAGGGGAGTGTTGTCGAGTTCACGTCTGGATAGAGGGAGGTTTGAAAAGAGGAGGTGAACATAAGTGGTGTCGGGGGCATGCGGATCTGGGTTTTAGGCTATTCGGTAACGGGAGGCAAGAAGGTGGGGTAGCGTTATTGAAGATATTCTCGGGGGGGGGGCTTCACAGAGCGTCACGGGGGATCACGGGGGGTCCCATTGATGTGTCTGTGACCCAGAGCCCGGCCACCACACGGAGATATCAGGTGATCCGAAAATAGCTGCCTTTGGTATAGGAAGATATAGCGACAAGGTGTCGATGAACAGAACTAAAAACTGTCCTTCGTTATGGTTCGCTGTGGGAGAAGGGTCGATTGTGGGCCACACGGGGGGGGGCGGTTGTCTCGGGGTCTCCTGGCAGTTTTGGTGATATAGCCATGTCTCTCTCTCGGGGTCGGCCGATCTCGGGGCTGTCTTCAGGCTCTCCTGAAGGGACGCGAGGGGGTGGGGGAACGGGGCCCTCGGGGGCGGGTCCGCTCTCATCTCCTCCGCTCTCCGGGGGGGTCAGCTCAAGGGGGGGTTCTCGCTATCAGACCTCGGGAGGGGGGACGGGGGTCTCGGCTCCTGGGGCCGGGGGTGCCACGTCGCGGCTCGGTTCCTCTCTGAGTCAATCTACGAACGACAGCTGCAGAGGAGGAGCAGGTGGGTCTCGGTCCAACGCGGGGAACATCATCTCAGGGGTCCTGCTCTCGGTGCTGCTGGGCGCATCGGGGGGGTCTGTAGGGCAACAGTTGTGTGTGTGTGTGTGTTTAAACGTTAGACTATGACAGAATATCTGATCAGAAAAAGTAATGGGGGGGGTGTCAGCAGTAGATGTCGGGGTCATGCTTGTCGGGTCAAAATCCCAAAAGAGAGGGCCAAGTTTCTTCTGAATGGGGACGGAGTGTTCCCGCGATAGCCGAAGTGTTTAATCACAAATAATTGCAAGTTTCAATTAGAAAAAAAATTGAGATACATTACAAGTTTCTGATTAAATGAGTTCCTGGGCACCCTCCAAGTCTTGAATACGAGAATGCATAAAGGATCAATGCGAACTCAGGCACATTTTACAAACAACACTTTTCATTAGAAAGGCATTGTGCAGGAAACCTGTCCGGGTCTATACTCGTCCCCATAGACTGTCGGATACTGCTTTGTAACCAATAAGCGAAACTATTTCTGCCTTTTCTATATCGTTTGGATCCTTATTTCTTCACATTCCAAATGTTGACTTGCCGTCGATGGAGGGAGTTCGACGTATACTGCATCATTTATCGCCTTTTGGAGAAATAGAACTGACCAACGTTTTAGCATCAGATGTTTAGTCCCTGAATGTCATGTTTGCTCTCTAAGTATTTGTCACTGAAGGGTAACGCCATTCTATCGATAGAAGTTTTGTGTCTTCGAGAATTCTGGGATTAAAATGGGGGAATTGTATTTTCTTAGTAAAAAAAAGGAATCATTTCCAGGATATTAAAAACGATGCTTTCGAGTATTCAAACGAACGCGCTATCTAAATTTGAGGGAAATTAGTTTGTTTTGTGCGTCTAATCCGTGTTCGATCAAAAGTAAATGTCGTCCTCCCTAACACAACAAAACCTACTGTGTATACGGTGAGGATGATGCCAATACACTCCATGGACATTTCCCTTGGAAAGTAAAGGGTTGTGCCACCATTTCTATGTCGGGTTTAGAGAAAAGAGGGTCCTTCCAGTTAAACGTTTGGATAGGGATGCTATCATGGGGGCGTGGGGGGAAGGGGTCGGGGGTGGTATGCGCGGGACCAAGTGTGTCTCCAGGCTGTTGATGCTGGAACACACTGTACACCCAAAAAAAGCCGTGAATTCCAAAGTGTTACAAGGAGTCGCGTCGTTTCGAGCCGATGAGAGGATATTTCATGAGCGCCTGTATCGGCGTGGCATGCTGGGGATAATAAGTGTGTGTGAAGCCGGGGTCCTCCGTCTGTAATTGTATGGAGTCAGCGAGGGAGGGTGCCATATGCCTGGGATTGCTTGCTTTGTTTGTTGCTGTTGTTTTCATCCTGTAAGTGAACACTCAGATCGGTATAAGAGACATCGTTTACCAGACAGGCGTAATACAGAGTAAGCGTAAGGTCAGGTAATTTAGAAAAAAAGGGTTAATTGTTTTGGTGGTTGTTTTAGTTTTACTTTTGAAGTTTGGGGTGGGTGTTGGTGTTTTATTGTTGGGTTGCTTTCGGTTTGCTGGCTTATTGGGTTGGGTTTTGCTGTTGGTAGTTTTGTTGTTGTCTTTCCTGTTGCCTTTTTTTTTTTGGCTGCTTTTTGTTGTATTTGTTGTTGTTTGTTTTTTTTTTTTATTTGTTTGTTTGTGTTCCTGTTATTTTGTTCTTGCTTTTTCTACTGTTGTTCATTCGTTTGGTTTTGTATTATTGTTCGTTTTGTTGTTATGTCATTGAGGGGTACGGAATACTTCGATCTGGTGGGGGCGACGGGCTGGTTGTCCCGTGCGGGGGTAAGGGTGTGCGTCCAGCAAAAAGGGGGGTGAGGATGAATCGTGAAGAGAGAGAGAGCTGGGCGGGTGGGGGGGGGGGGGGGGCTGAATCCGTTGGAAGGAGGAGGAGTGGACGTAGGAGTGGGGGAGGTGTGTGAGATGAGCAAGCGACGAGACAACAGAAAAAAAAACAGGATGTAGAGATCCCACAGCTGTCGTTGGTGCTGTTTGTGACTGGTGAGAAACCGCGTAATGGGGCAGTAAACACGAGTGCTGGGGGCGCAGAAAGTCAAGATATGAAGGAATTCCAGGGGGTTGGGTTCCCTGTTGCAACCGAAATGGCCCAAACATTACGTAACTTTACTGGGGCAGAGGGGGTTGGGAGCTGTGCATGCATGGGGGGCTGACTGTTCACTGACCTTTGGAGTCTTTGTCATAAGGGTAAAAAAAGAAGCGGAAAGGCCGGGGCGGGAAGGCGGGGGGGAGACCCGTCAAAACAGGCTCGCGCCTGACGGAAAAAGCGGCAAACCCATCCCGCGAAAACGTTCCGCTCTAGAGACAGGGGGTACGAATAAAGACAGGGAGAAAAAACTGAAGAAGAAGCAGAGGAAAAATTTGAAATCAAAGCAGAGGTAGACACCTCAGGGAGGTCGGAAGGGCCCAAAGGTCAGAAAAATTCTGAAAAACCCTAGAAAACCTCTCTTCATCTAAAAAACAAAAAACAGGACAGCTGCGATGCGCTCATGAGACAGCTGAGGCGCGAGACGCCGGGACCCGGCGGGGCGATTGCGGAAGCGAATCACACCACTCATTCTCGAGTGCAATCAAACTGTCACGGGCGGGGGGGGGAAGGATGAACTGCCAGTCATGGGTGGCAGGAGCTCAAAACGAAGAAGCAAAGAAAGAGCTCCTGCGGGCGAAGGGCCTAATCATGGGGGGAGGGGGGGGGGCGGCAGAGACCGGAACAGGAGGGGAAAAAGGCCGGAAAAATGAAAAAGGCGGAGGGGCGAAAGGGGGAAGGGGGGGGGGAGGGGGGGAAAAAGCAGCGAAGAGTGGGGGGAAGCGACGAAAGAGTGGGAAGGGGGGGGAGGACGGGGGGGGGAAGAGGGAGGAGGGGGACAGTGGGGAGGGGGGAAAAGAAAAAAGGGAGAGAAGAGGATCTCAACGGGGAGGCCGAGGAGGGGGGTGGCGAGCTCCTGGTGAGTGATCACGGGGCAGGAAGAAAAAAACAGGACGGAGGGCGAAGGAAAACGAAAGGCAAGAAGTGGGAGGCGAGGTAACAGGAAAAAAAAAACGTGGGCTGAACGGGGGCGCGAAATTGACGAACAAAGAAAAAAGATGCCTGGGAGGGGGGGGGATGGGGGAGAAGGGGAAAAAAAAGGGACGGGGGGGAGTCGGAGGAGGAGGGGGGGCAAGAAAAGAAGTGCACAAAGGGGGGGGAAGAGGAAGGAAAAAAAAATAGGGGAAAAAAGACGAGGCAAAAAAGTGCGTCCTCCGGACTGAGGGGGAAAAAAAGGGTCAGGGGGTCTAGTCTCGTAGGGGGTCTTACCTTACTTAAAATGTGTCATATTCATGTTGGGGGAAAGAAAAAAATAAAACGTCGTTTTTCATACATCTAATGTTTGTAACGTTGGTAGTACATTTCCAAGAAAGATAGTGGTCCCAGCGTCAGGCCCACCTCCCCCCACTTTCTCCTTCCCCTTCATATTGGTTTATTGGTTTTCATTCTTTTTTTTTTTTTTATCTTAATTTCTGTTTGTTTTGTTTGTGTTGTTTTTGGTTATCATTCACCATTTTTTTCCATTTTCACATTTTCTTCTATTGTTGACATCTGAGTTCCATTTATGATTGTTTGTCTGATTTATGTTGTGCCTTTTGTTTTGTTGTTTTGTGTTCTGCTCTTACATTATTTCATTTTTACTGCGATGGTGTGGTCCCTAATCAGAAGCAAGGACTGAAACATTTGTACAATCAAAAAAAGTTATTATGTCAGTTGCTTATCTATTATCTTATCCCCACGTGCATAAAGAAGGATGATGCTGCTTTGTTTTCGGGGTCACTGGGCTCTGCTTTCGTTTCTGGTCCCTGCTCCACATTCTGTGCCGATTGTTTTGTGTCGGAGAACACCATTCAGGGCTCTCTCATCTGCGGAGCTAACTCTCGTGCTCTATTTCCTCTCTCTCCTCCTTCTCTCATCTCGTTTGATTCCTCTCACTAGATGATTCTTTCGCCGACTCCTTCCTCAAAATAACCAGTCCGGGTCTTTACATAGTAATGCCAATGGCTCCAGCCTGACGTATCATCAGTCTGCCAAGATCCATTTGCTTGATTTCTTAGGTCAGACCAATGGCACCCGTTCGATCCGACTGTATCTTTGCTATTTTTTTTTTTAAAAAATTCAAAACTTGATTTCGTCGTGTTTAATGTATGCATTTAAATGACTATGTGGATTATCGCATGGCGGATCCAAAAGCCCCTGTGCAGGTTTAACGACCCTCAAACTGCGGGCAGTTTAAAAGGAACACCTCTCGCTGAAGCCCGACTTGGCTCTTGCTGGGTCACTTTTTAAACACTCAAAAGCTTGCGACCACTGTTCTGAGCTCAGTTTGAGAGAGCCGAACCGCTCCATTTGTAAAGGTAGGACACTCGGGGGACACTACACAACAACATAGCTATAAAGTATATAGTCATTCCTTCCAATCAGAGAGCAAAGGTAATGGAAGGTCGATAGGTTGCTCTTCAAAAAAGCTTATCATCCCTTTCTAGCATGGTTTTTTTCTTTTTTATGTGTTCTTCTTCATAATTTCTATCCGTCTCACAAGTTGCAGTAACCATATTTGTTATTATTCAAAGGGTTTCAACTGTGTAATGGGTAATGCTTTAATCCGGGTTGCTGTTTTAATCCCGGACTCGTCACAGATGTGGGTTGCCGAATAGTAGATGACTAACGCCTTTCACAGCGCTTTATAAATGAAAGAGAAAAACCGCTGAAGGAAGTGCTGAGCGGTTCTACGGCCCGAGTTAGGTCCTACATGACAATCTGCTGCATACTTCTTTTGTGTGAAATCACCTTGCGAGGAAAGTAAAAAGAGACGACTGCATGAACAAAGTCCTCGTTCCGGCCATTATGGAACGCAGGGGGCTGGCAGGAAGGTGGATTGGTTGAATGGTTTTACACAAATGGCAGACTGCTGACTTGGTGACCTGCTGACTGACATAACGGGGTCGTAGGTGGTTTGGCCAGGTTGGCTGTTGGAATAGTTGGCCAGGTTGGCTGTTGAATAGTTTGGCCAGGTTGGCTGTTGAATAGTTGGTCAGGTTGGCTATATGGAATAGTTGACTAGGTGGCTGTTTGAATAGTTGGCCAGGTTGGCTGTTGAATAGTTGGCCAGGTTGGCTGTTGGAATAGTTGGGCCAGGTTGGCTGTTGAATCGTTGGCCAGGTTGGCTGTTGAATAGTTGGCCAGGTTGGCTGTTGAATAGTTGACCAGGTTTTGGCTGTTGATTGGATAGTTGGCCAGGGTGGCTGTTGAATAGTTGGCCAGGTTGGCTATTGGAATAGTTGACTAGGTTGGCTGTTGAATAGTTGACTAGGTTGGCTGTTGAATAGTTGGCCGGGCTGGCTGTTGGAATAGTTTGTGGTCTGCTCAATTTACCGATCCTGGGACAACACTGTAAACCTGTTTTTTGCTCTGCCGATGTCTTCAGGCTCTTATTTTTTTTTTCCTTTCTGTGTCTTTATCAATAGTAGTTTAATCAGATCTCATTAGTAGGATTTTGGTGATATGGCTATATTTGAGTCTATAATCAACATTAAAAGAGCTATTTCACACACACCACACACACACAACACACACACACACAACACAACACACACACACACAACACACACATACGGGCACATAACGCGCGCGCGCACACACACACACACACACACACACACACACAGAGCTGAGAATGGGGAAAAGTTTTCCTTCACCTTTGTAATTTTACGTCATCTCTAATTCTGTGTTTTCCGTTTGTTGTTGTCGCCTCCCGTACAATCCACGATCAGACTAGGATTATTGTTGTTTTTTTGTTTGTGTAAACACGCACACTTGACGACGACCACACCTTCGTCTCATGGGTTAACAAACTGTGCGTTCTGCGAGATCATAGACACCAGCCTGTAAATCACTTAGCAAAATGGCAGCGGTCCCACCACCCAGCAGTGTAGATTTAGATTGGTTCGTGTCTCTCTTTCTCTGTTTTATCTCGGTTTCAAAATATCAGCCTTCGTGTCAGCAAACTTGCTATTTCTGTGTCTATGTGCCTTCGGTGTCAGCAAACTGTGCCTTTTCTGTCTAGGGTAGATGTACGAAAATCTGAAAAGAACAGACAAGAAGAAAGGAAAAATAAAATGAATGAATCATAAGGTGAGATGACAGCCAAAAATAGCTTAACGTACAGCCCAGAAAAAGGTGGAAACATAGGAAGCTAGAGAGAGAGAGACAGAAGAGAGAGAGAGAGAGAGAGAGAGAGAGAGGAGAGTACAACTTTTAAAATAAAACACACTCGTTAAATCAGGTTTATAGATGCGAAAGATTGGATCATTTTTCCTTTTCCTACTTACTCAGTCGATATTAAAGTTAATATTAGTGAAAAGGTCTTTTGTCACTTTCCAATTATTTTTTGTTGATTTGCTTCTTTAATATTCAGTCGATCTCTCAGCCCATTTTCCACAACATTTTCTGTCGCTCGTCCACGCACCTCGTGTTTACGGATAAATGTTGCTAATCATTGTCTGGCATTGTGAACCCGTCAGTTTCTAAAGCTGTCCTCGAAGAGGGCAACAAGCAAGACAACGTTTCTGGAGTCAGATTCTGTCTGTCTGTTGGGTCTTGTCTGTTCTCTCTTCTCTGTCTGCTCTGTCTGTTCTGGTCTGTCTGTCTGTCTGTCGTCTGTCTCTCTCTCTCGCTCTCCGGCTCTCTCGCTCGGGAATCCTCCAATCCCCCTCCTCCTCTTCTCCACCCTCTCTCTCTCGTCGTCTCCAACATCCTCCTCTCTCTCCCCCGAGGCTCATCACTCACCCTCGTTCTCATCCACCTCGCAAGCCTCCCTCTCCTCGTATCCATCTCAAGCACCATCCCTCCTCCACAAACTCCTCTCAACTCACACCCTACACACACACAGCAAAACGCGCCCCTGCGCTCGCACGCCGCACGCATTTCTTAAAGCCTTTCCTCTGTCAAATAATCAATGTTGGGTTTTTAGGGGTCCTTCAGGGGAGTCAAGAGGGGAGAAGTCCAAGCCACTAAAGTATATAACTTACCAAGAAAATCAGCGCCATTTTGCCGGTGCGTAATATTGAGCTGGAACATTGTTGACACACAAGCAAAGTCAGGCTCCGCGAAGGCACGGAAGGGTCATGCCATTCACTATAAAATGTGGAACAGCGAGGTTTATCTCCTGAATCCACAATCATCCTGGCTTGTGTGTTTTGAGCAATTCCAGAGGCTTGTCGTGCCTTGTTTCCTTTGTCTGGATAGAGTGGTGTGACAAGACATGTCACAAAATGTGATACATCAGGTACGTCTCCTGAATTGGGCCCCAAAAATTCTGGCTGTGTTGTTTTGAGACAATGGCGTCGAGAACGGTGTCTTTATCTGGGATAGTGGTGGACAAGACATAACAAACGTTTCACTAAGATGTTTTTTCTCTTCGTTTGTCTGTAAGTCTGTGTGTCTGTCTAAATGTGGTGTGTGTTGTGTGTGTGTGTGTTGTGTGTTGTGTGTGTGTGTGTGTGTGGGTGTGTGTGTGTGGGCTCTCTGTGTGTCTATCACATTGAAATGAAAACATGCACAAAAAAAAAAAAAAAAAAAAAAAGTTGCGGGCGAACGAAACGAACAACAGCAAAGGCAAAGCGACCATATTGGAACGCTTTTTTGTAGACATAAAGTCCACCATTGCAAAGACTGCCCCAAGGAATGAGAAATGGTATTGTTTAGGAGGAATGTTTACAAGGTTGTTGATAAGCTTTTATCCTACGCACAGCTGACATTTTGTGGGTCTGGATTCCAGAGTTTTCACACTTGAAGCACAGATTCAGTATAACCTCCTTAGTCTGTGCTTGAAGTCTTTCAGTGGCTCAGTAAAACTTGGTGACCTCGTAGCATTTCACAGTTCTCCTCTCGGGGTCACTTTAATCTGGCTGATTTCCTCCATGGCAGGAGGGTTTCTATCAAAGCAGCTGCACTCTTTCGGAGTCATTTGGTGTTTGTAAACTTGCCCAGTACTGGCATGTATCATTATGACTCCCATTCTGTTGAAGACCTTCCCTGACACACACAGAGCGGGTGGTGGACATCAGTCCATGCGCTATCTGTCTGTTAAGAGAACAGTGTGGAGGATGAGAGACGCCAGTGAGGAGAGTGGAGTGGGATAAGTGTGTGTGTGTGTGTGTGTGTGTGTGTGTGTGTGTGTGTTGTGTGTGTGTGTGGGCGTGCGTGCGTGCATGCGTGCGTGTGTGTGTGTGTGTGTGTGTGTGTGTGTGTGTGTGTGTGTGTGTGTGTGTGTGTGTGTGTATGTGCGTGTGTGTGTGTGTGTGTGTGTGTGTGTGGTGTGTGTGTGTGTGTGTGTGTGCTGCGCGCGCGCGCGCACGCTAATGTGTATATGCGCACATATTTTACGTATCCTACTTAGATGTACGCGTGTTTCTATCTTCAGGCGGTATCAAAACGATACATGATAATCATGACAGAACATGAGGAGTAACCACAGAAAAAAAAACCCCAACTCTACATATTAAAGACATTTTTATTACATTTACCGGCAACGGTCTTCTTCTTTTTCTCTTCCTCTTTTTCTTTACCCTTTTTTCTGCAGGTCTTTCTGCAGGTCCATAAACCATGCTCCTGTTTAACCCTCTGTCGTCGATAAAGCTAATTTGTACGTAGGGCGGACAGCTGCCTCTGTGATGTCACTAACGACAGACAGACAGACAAACAGACAGGCAGCAGCAGACATATCCGTGACAGTTCTGACCAGGTGCAGATCTCAGTAAACACTTTTCCTTCTGCACAACGGAGCAGACGGCCTTCCTTTCGTGATCAAGTGTACCCCTCCAACCAATCGGGCCGGCTTAGCACTTCAATCAAGCTAACCCTCTGCGTTAATGAAAGAGAAGGGA
>JADBJO010006840.1:25000-37500 GCA_016801955.1 Conus betulinus
AAAAAACGTGTACTGCTGTCATTTTAAATTAAACCAACTAATAGAAAAAACTCAATCACATGATTCTGTTTCTGCCCTTAGGGTGACCTTAGTCTGGATTTGATCAACGGGAAACTATTCTTACAGTCTCTCACTCTCAACACATTTTAATCCCATTAAAGCGTCACGGCTTGCAAACAAATCCACGCAAGTTGCAGTACGTCAGCTCAGCTACGATTCCACTTTGAGCAGAGGTTAAAGTTCATCAATGGTGGAAGTCTTTCTATGAAAGAAACAAACTCTGCCACCAGCAAAAAGGTTCTGCCAGACATCACGTGCGTTAGGCTGGCACTGCAGACAATCTGCCCCCGTAGTGGCTGCCCAGGGGAAGAAAAGAGGCAGACAGAGTGGCAAGATCGAGCACAGAGGATGAACAGGAAGACAATAGTGTCAGCCTCCTTGACGAATGCTCCCCTGCTGACGGTAAGACTGCCACACAGTTACCTGGGTGTGGCTGTGGAGAAGTGAAACAATGAGCGATGTTTGGCGTGAGGGGATAAGAGGGGCACTGAAGACAGGACCAACAACAACAACAACAACGACGACGACGACGACAACAACAACAACGACGGCAACGACGACGACAACAGTAACAACAACACAACAACAACGACGATAACAACAACAGCAACAAGAACGACGACGACGACAACAGCAACAACAACAGCAGCAACAACAACGACAACAACAACAACAACAGCAAAAACAACAACATTGGCAACAACAACAAGAACAACAACAGCAGTAGCAACACCAACAATTGCAATAACAATAACAACAACAATAACAGCAACAACTACAGTAGCAGCAGTAACAACAACAACAGCAACAGCAAGAAGAAGAACAACAACAAAGGCGACGACGACGAGACGACGACGACAACAACAAAACAACAACGACAATAACAGCAACAGCAACAACACCAACGACAGCATTAGCAGCAGCAGCAGAAATAGCAACAACAACAACAACAACAACAACAACAACAAACAACGAAACCGTCTGTAATCCATTCACCTACTCCCTACCCTCACTTTTGGAAGAGATGAAAAGACCGATCTTCGACATTTCCAGTCGTTTTGTTGGTGTTGACAGACGCCTTGATAGTGCGACGTGCACCTTCTAATCTCCCTCAGGTCTGGAGGCATCTTGAGAGAGAAACTTTCAGTCGAGGGTTCGAATTACAGTATTTCCTCATCTCTGTGTGTGTGTGTGTGTGTGTGTGTGTGTGTGTGTGTGTGTGTGTGTGTGTGTGTGTGAGAGAGAGAGCGTGTGTGTGTGTGTGTGTGTGTGTGTGTGTGTGTGTGTGTGTGTGTGTGTGTGTGTGTGTGTGTGTGTGTTGTGAGTTTTTGAGAGAGAGAGAGAGAGAGAGAGAGAGAGAGAGAGAGAGAGAGAGAGAGAGAGAGAGAGAGCAGGCAGACAGACAGACAGACAGACAGACAGAGACAGGATTTTATTCAGTTCAACCAGTGATTTAGATGTTGCCTTTAGAAGTGTCGCTGTACGACTGTCTCAACGGTGTGTGACTCATTTCCTTCTGTCAACGTCCGCCCCCCCCCCCCCCCCCCCCCCCCCCCCCCCCTCCCCTCACCCCTTTTTTTTTTTTTTTTTTTTTCAAAAGGCCCATTTATTTACTCGTTCTGTTCACTCCTCAACGCCTTCCAACCACGTCCAGCCCCCACACCCACTTTTATCTGTCTGTCTGTCTGTGTGTCTGTCCGTCCGTCCGTCCGTCGGACTGTCTGTCTGTCAGTATGTCTGTCTGACTCTTCTTCTTCTTTTCTTCTTCTTCTTCTTCTTCTTCTTCTTCTTCTCTCATTCGTTAAAAATTTTCGTCCAAGCTTGACGTTGACATTCTAGGAGATGATAGATGTAAATCTGGAGAGACTGTTATGTGAAATCCTCTTGACTATGGACCGTGTGGCTTTCAAGACGTGTGCCATTTCCACTTGGCCACCTCTTCGTCGCTCTCTTTCCAAACACATGGAGGAGACCAGAAATTGCGTCAATAAATATTGATGGAACGACTTGGTGGTTTGATACACATGCTCAGAGGCAGATGAAATCTGAAATTGATGTCTCCTTCAAGGGAGACAAGACTCTTTTTTTTTTTTTTTTTTAAAGCATCTGTTGTTGCTGTTGCTGTTACATTCTTGGTTTAGTATTCTTATCTGCTTGAATACATTTTAACATTTAGAACGGTTTTTTCGAATTCTTTGCCATTGTTGTAGCTGTATGTGTGTGTGTGTGTGTGTGTGTGTGTGTGTGTGTGTGTGTGTGTGTGTGTGTGTGTGTGTGTGTGTTCTTCTCTCTCTCCTATCTAGGCGTCTTTCCCCCTTACTCTCTTCTCTGCCTTCTTCCTTCCTCCTTTTCTCTCGGTCTGTCAGTCCCCCCCCCCCCCTCTTCACCCCCTCTATTTCTTGTTCACTCTCGCTCTCTTTCTCTCTCTCTGTCTCTCTCTCTCTCCTCTCCTTTCCTTTCTACCTCCATCCCTTCTCTTTCCACCACTCTTCTCTCTCTCTCTCTCTCTCTCTCTCTCTCTCTCCTCTCTCTCTCTCTCCTCTCACGTTCGTTTGAGTGCACCCCAGTACAGATCTACAAATGTCTAAACACTGAGGACCGGAGTTCCTTCATATAGTATGAAACAATTACATAAACGTTAAAAGAACAAGAAACGACAAGGGGAAAGGGTAGAACCTTGGGTGAGGGGAGGGGTGGGCTTCCTTAGAAAGGAAAGATAACCACAAGCTTAACGGAAGTCATCAGGAAGACGTTCCAGAACTAGAACTGAAACGATTTTTTTTTCTCTTGATGATTAATAGATGTCTATCTGCTGAATATGCACACAGAGACGACGACGGAAGTTCCGGTTTGATCTAGATGCAAAGTCTGGCGACGGCAGGCGGAAATCTAAACAAAATAATTTGAAACATTGCTAAAGCTCAGCCCAGAAAAACGTAGGCAAACGACGCGTTTTGACCTCTTACGTCTTCTTCAGGTCTTCTACACAACACTCAGGACAACGAAAATAAACGTGCAATCACTTATCTTTATCCAGTTTGGCGCAAGATGGGCGTTGAATGAAAACGAGGTTGCCCGGAAGGAGACAATATGTGAGTCGAAGTAGTAATGATGATAATGATAATACTAATAGGAATGATAGTAATGATGATCAAAATACTGGAAAAAAAATAGAGGATTACTACCACTTTTGGTGATAACATGGCAATAGCAGTTGTAGTACAGGAGAAAGGAGGTTAGAGGATTCTTATATAGCATAGTAGCCGTGGGAACAGTCTCAGTGGCGATGACGATGGTGATGTCAACGGTAATGACGGTAATATCAATACTTACAACGGCATTAATAATGATGATGATAATGCTAACAACAACAGTAAGAAATAAGAATGATAAAATTAGTAGCTTTTTTGTTTTGTTTTTGTTTGCTTTTTTTTGTTTTATTTATTTATTCATTTTTTTTTATGAAGGTGATGATGATAGTTCTGATAATGATGATGACGAAAGTTCAGGTGTCATATGCGGATATGGACTGGATGTGCTGTTGTTGTCTTGGCTAAAGTTGTTGTCCATGAATATATGACGTTGTCCATGGTTCTGTCGTTGAACGTGCTTCAGATGTTTGTAGTCGTGGTGCTGCCGGTGTGAGGGTAACCCTGGTATTGGTGGATTGGTGCAAAGATATTCTAGAAATCATGTTGTTCTTGAAGGTAATGCATGCAGCAGGCATGATGATGATGATGAAAAAAAAAAAAGTGGCAATGATGGTGTGTTCGGAGGCTGTGGTAAGGGTGGTGGTTGTGGTGGTGTTGATACTGGTCGTAGCTGTGGTGGTTCATATGCTTTTAGAATGGTCATTTGGCCACAGAATACATAAATCACTGTGTGTGTGTGTGTGTGTGTGTGTGTGTGTGTGTGTGTGAGTGTGTGTGTGTGTGTGGGTGTGTGTTTCTCTATGTGCGTTTTGTGTGTGTGTCTGTCTCTCGTTCTCTCTGTTTTTCCCTCCCTCTCTCTAACTCTGTCTCTTTAAGAGTTCATTTCTGCGGAGCTGTTCAGATGACCGTAGGTCAATCAGAGCTGTGTGTTTTTCAACCTAATGAGCGAGGAAACGAGGAAAGATTGCAAAAAGGTGGGGGGTGAAGTAGTGAAAAGGGGAACCACAAGCTGAAGAGAGGTCGTGGGAGGCACTCTTGGAAAGCACGTTGAATCAGTTTGTTTTCCTTCCCGGGTGTATTTAGAGCTGAGGCTGAGAATGGCCAGAGGGGGAGGATACAATGTACGTGACCTGAGTATCCAGAATCGCCATCGGTCCTCTCGCTGTCGCTGACCTCGTTAGGGTTGTTGCTATGGTTATGGTGGAGGTTGCGATAGTCGCAGTTTCTGTTGAAACGCTCTGCTGTTTATGCTTGATGACATACGTCAATGCCTGTCTCTCTTCCCTCTGCCACTTTCACTTCGTCCTCTCTCTTTATCTCTCGTCGTCTCTGTCTCTCTCCGTTTGTATCTGTCTCTGTCTGTCTGTCAGTCTGTCTGTCTGTCTGTCTCCCTCCCTCATCATTCTCTCTCTCTCTCTCTCTCTCTCTCTCTCTCTCTCTCTCTCTCTCTCTCTCTCTCTTATTCTCCCTACAGATCTCCCTTCTTTCTCGTGTTTTTTTCGTCATCATATATGTGCCAATTCATAGACCATGAAAAGGCATTTTACCGTGTTACGAACGCCCTTCGGTGACAATTCCTCATCACCTCTTGCTTTAATAGTTTCAGTATAACGAGTTATGAAAAGCTATGTGTTTCAAAGAAAAACATATTTGTTACACTGGGGCGGCACTGTATATTCTCTTTCCAGTATTTGAAAGGCTTCCAGGAGGGCGAGAACACCGGTCACCAGCGCTGTTTGCTGTGTAGTCGGAGAATATAAAATCGTGTATGACTGAAGGAAATGATCAGCCTGTATAGTGTAACAAACGAGACGCCAGAAATTTTGGATTGGAAGGAACGGGTGGAGGAGATGGCACAAACAACACGTAAGACTAAAACGGTGTTGTCTTACACGAATGACACAGCTGTTCCCGTGCTACTGGTCCAATAGTTATTGTACGAAAAGCTACACGCTGTAGCTGTTTACTGTGAAAACAGAAACTCGAGGATCAATTCTGCTAGAACGAAATGTGTTGTCTTCTCAAAGGGTGAAATGAGGTATATTCCTACATCCATTTGCAATGGAAGGTGTATCGAAACTGTCTTTAGATTTCTGACATAGCCTTGAATGATTCGTAGATGGGGGGAGCAGAGTTTCAGGAGAGGGGGGGTTTGATTGCTTGGCTTGTGCAACAGTTTTTTGTTGTTTTTTTTTTAATTCAGATTGTTTATTTGGACGTGATGTGTTTTCAGTGTTCTAAAAATCTGAAGAAAACACGAAATGAAGGAGGAATTCACTTTATTTATTTATTTATTTTATCAACGAAGTGTAGTCTTCCTACAGTCACAAAGTCCTGCTTGCTTCCTCACTATCACTATCAGCCATCCCTAACCCCATCTCCCCAATCTTCCATCAGTGTTTCACGTCTGTCTTCTTCCACCATAACCCCCCCCCCCCTTCCCCCCATACTCCTTCCTTTTGATGATATAACTTTAATCAAAATTGTTGCCAGTTGGATACGTTTTGTGACCGTATTGCACGCGATAGTCGCAGGGACTTTTTTTTTTTTCTTTTTCAACGCTGTTGTTTCCTTCCTGTTGGGTACTATCAAAGTTTCCAGAAATACACCAGGTATCAGCTCGGAGAGTATTGCCAAGAAACAGCTAAGAAGAACGGGGGACCATTTCTGGTATTCCGATCAGAATGAAGTATATCTTGCCTCCTCTCTCTCTCTCTCTCTCTCTCTCTCTCTCTCTCTCTGTATCTCACAAACACACATATTACCAGCAAAACGTCACCAGTTTTCCGACTGCTGTGTGTGTGTTGTTGCAAAGGACTCAGAGTGGTACTACATTCCACCAGCTGTTGCAGTTATCAGGCGGTCTGAAGGCTGGACTGGAAAGCAACATCTGAACTGTCCCCCTCCATGACACCTTTCCTTCATGGCCTCTGTCAGTTGGTCTGTTTTTTTTATGGGGGAAAAAAGCGAAAGAGAGAGAGAGAGAGAGAGAGAGAGAGAGAGAGAGAGAGAGAAGAGAGAGAGAGAGAGAGACACACACACACACACACACACACACACACACACACACACACGCACACATATAGGCAGACGTTCAGAGAGAGAGAGAGAGAGAGAGAGAGAGAGAGAGAGAGAGAGAGAGAGAGAGAGAGAGTATTCGTATTCGTTTTACCGTAAACAAATTTCCATCCAATGATGTAGATGAAATATGGTGTCAATCAGTGTCGATACACAACTGGCTAATGGCGGGGCTCATTTCTATCTATAAACATCCATCTCCTTCCTTTTCTTAAAGGCCCATTAGTTATCTCGTGCTGTTCCTGTGCCAACCCGTTCGACTTCTACTCGGCCCACCTCAAACTCACCTCTCTCTCTCTCTCTCTCTCTCTCTCTCTCTCTCTCTCTCTCTCTCTCTCTCTCTCTCTCTCTCTCTCTCTCTCTCTCTCTCTACGTCTGTCTGTCTGTCTGCCTCCCTGTCTCTCTCTGTCTGCCTGCCTGCCTCTCTCTCTGTCTGTCTGTCTGTCTGTCTGTCTGTCTCTCTCTGCTCTCTCTCTCTCTCTCTCTCTCTCTCTCTCTCTCTCATAAATAGCATGAGGCAGACCATCGGACACTGAACCTAAATTTTTTAAATTACAATGTGGAAAATCTGTATAGTAAACTACAAGATGTTTCTTTTGTCAACTATATCAACTCGTTCGATTTTTGTATGTTTAACGGAAACGTTTACAGACAGTTGTTTTGAGTTTTGATGGAATGTTTCAAAATTACGTTAAATTTCATGCTCCTGCCAAAAAATTATCTATTCGTGGCAGAAATTCAGGTGGAGTTCTTTTGCTAGTGAAAAATTGTTTTGCAAAGTTTGTCGTTCAAGTTAGACTGGGTTGTGATAATGCTATTGCTGTTAAGATAAGAAAAGATCTGCTGAACATTGATAAAGATCTACTGATGGTTGTATGCTACATTGTTCCTGAGGGTGGGCCTGCATATGATCAGCTAGAATTGAAGAATGGCATACATATATTAGAAGAGAACTTGTTACAGTGTATAGATAAGGATGAGGTATATATGATGGTGTGCGGAGACTTGAATGCGAGAACGGGATCAGAGCAAGTGCGACTGGAGAGCATGATCAGTTTTTTTGCCCAGTGATGAAAGTGAGGATGATGTGAAAGAAAGTGGTAGGCGTGTTTCAAAGGATTTGGCTGTAAATAATTTTGGTAAATCACTTTTGGATTTTTGTTTCTTATTTGATCTGAGCATTATCAATGGGTCTTGTGTCAATGATCAGAATGGTGAATTTACGTTGTGTCACCCCAGGGAACAGTGTTATCGACTATTTTATTGTTTCTGATGAGGTATCGGACATGTGTAGTTTACAAGTTGGGGAGAGTTTATACTCTTGGCATCTACGAGTCGAATTGTCTTGGAGGAATTGTTTGAGTGAAGGTTGTGTGCCCCAGATACCACAGTCTGAACACATAGAAGAAGAAAAGGGTAGTGTGGTCTGAAGAGTATTGTGGGTTGTACAAAGAGGAAATGGAATCTGATGAAATTAAAGAGTGTTTGAATAAAGCACGACTGATTCTTGCCACGGATGTTAACAGGGCGACCGACATTTTAGTAAGTGCAATGTATGGGGCTGCAGCGTCCATGGTTAGGAGGGTTGGGAGAAAGAAAAAAAACGGTGCAATGATTGGTTTGACTTTGAGTGCGAACAGAAGAAAAAAGATTGTCTTACGACTTCTGAGATCTTTTCGTAGAGCAAAATTACCAAAATACAAAGCACTGCAAAAAGAAGCGTACATAAAAGAAAGGAAAGAGTATGGTCAATTGAAAAGAGAGAAAAGAGAGATTGTCTAATGAAACGAAAATTAAGAAGCTTAAAGACTCGATTCACGATCCAAGACTTTTCTGGTCAACAATAAGAGCTGTTAGCAGGAAAGGCATGGTTTTTAATGAGATTAGCAGTCAACAGTGGTACGATCATTTCATCAGTGTTTTCAATGACTTCGAAAGTACGCCTGTACATGAAGTTGCTGAACACGAGGAGCTAGCGGAGGAGGGAAACGAAGAATCACTCTTTAATGGTCCAGTTACTAAACAAGAGGTCGTAAATGGAAAAAAAACCTGAAAAGTGGAAAAAGTCCTGGTCCAGACAAAG
This sequence comes from Conus betulinus, assembly GCA_016801955.1. Taxonomy (NCBI): domain Eukaryota; kingdom Metazoa; phylum Mollusca; class Gastropoda; order Neogastropoda; family Conidae; genus Conus; species Conus betulinus. Next base: position 33,374 of record JADBJO010006840.1, read on the forward strand.
TCATAGGTGAAATGTTTAAACATTCAAGCGCAGGGGTAGTGGACTTTCTGGTTGAATTATTCAATGCTATTTTTGACCGTGGAATGTTCCCCAGAGAATGGTCTAAATCTATAATCATACCAATTCATAAAAAGGAGACACAAACAACCCAGACAACTATAGAGGTGTGGCTTTAACAAACGTCATAAGTAAAATATACACAAATATTTTAAACAAAAGACTGACTAACTGGGCAGAAACCGAAGAAACAATAATAGAAGAACAAGCAGGTTTTAGGAAGAAGACTATAGCACGATAGATCACATCTTTACTTTATACGCACTTGTCCAGAAATATCTACTTCGAAATGCTAAATTATATGTAGCCTTTGTCGACTTTAGAAAAGCCTTCGATTCGGTGAACAGGAACATTCTTTGGAATATTTTGAGAAATAATGGCATTAACGGGAAAATGTATAAGGCACTTAGAGGAGTGTACGATTCTGTAGTGGCTTGCGTACGTCAAAAGGGTAAATTAACAGATTACTTTGACTGCCCGCGTGGTGTAAAACAGGGATGTTTATTAAGCCCTCAGCTTTTCTCTCATTTTTCATCAACGAATTAGCGATAGAGATCAACAAACGAGGCAGACACGGTATTCAAATGATACCAGATGCTGTTGAAATTTTCCAGATGTTGTTTGCAGATGATGTTGTTTTGCTTTCTGATACGATAATTGGTTTACAAAACCAGTTGACAGCATTAAAAGGAGAAGCAGATCGATTACAATTAACTGTTAATCTGGAGAAAACAAATATTATGATTTTAGAATGAATGGGGTCATCTTTCTAGACACGAAAAAATGGTGGTACGGTAACACAGAAGTAAAAGTGACAAACAGTTATAAATACCTCGGTCTGATATTCACAACCAAGCTCAGTCTTTGTGCAGCTTTGACAGAAATGTGTAGAAAAGGAAAGAGAGGGGTGATCGAAATTCTTAGAACACTGAGAAAATTAGATTCAGTTGAACCATCGATTTTCTGGAAACTTTTTGACACTCAGATAACACCCATATTGCATATGCAGCAGAGGTGTGGGGGGTGCCGGTCAACAGCGAAATAGAAAGTGTCCATACATTTGCAATCAAGCGTTTCCTAAGTGTTCCCTTATATTCTTCCAATAAAATGGTTTATGCGGAAACCGGAAGGTATCCTTTATATATACACACCTATGTAAAATGTATTAAATATTGGTTGAAACTGTTAAAACTACCTTACACAAGATTATGTAAACAGGCGTACAAAATGTTGTTACAACAGCATGAGAATGGAAAGTTTAACTGGGTATCCAATGTAAAGAAACTGTTGACTGAAAATGGGTTTGGCATTGTCTGGCTAAGCCAAGAAGTAGGAAACGATGAATTGTTTTTATCTCAGAATTTAAAGACAGATTGATCTGTATGTTTCAACAAAACTGGCACTCTCACATGGAAGGAAATGAAAAATACAGATGGTTTCTTTCATTTAAGAGTAACCTGCAACCTGAAAAATATTTATCGGTGGTAACAGATAGATGGCACAGAAGCGCACTGGCAAGATTTCGAACAAGAACGTTTAGGTTTGTCTGCCAACAAAAAAATGGTTATGCTTGATACAACAACAGTAAATACTGCCCAGTCTGCAAAGCAAACACCACTGAAGATGAGAGTCACTTTTTATACCATTGTGATGCTTACCAACATATTCGCGGAAAAAATTTAGCTTGTTTCAGGTGCCTGTTGTACAAAATTGCAATCTGATTCATATACTGACACTTGAAAACGAATCGCTGATCAAATCCTTAGCAAGTTATATTGCCGAAGCTAGTAAAATCAGAAAAAAATCGCTTCCAACCTGATTTCCTATTGTAAACATTGTTTTCTATTCAGTGCCTGGTGGTCTTTGATTCTGTGACAATCAATGGTAATGTTTTATGAGATGCCATTGTTTTGTGTTTTGCTTTTGTCCAACACACAACTGTTAAAACGTTGGACCTGAGTGTGTGAGTGTGTACACAGATGTCTAATAATTTTGACTTGTTGGGTAAAATTTTGTTCATACATTTTTCCTTTATGTGGGTAATAAGTTCACGCCCCCATGTCATAACAGCTGCACAGCTATTGACATTAAAATATCATTGAGTCATATCATTGAGTCTCTCTCTCTCTCTCTCTCTCTCTCTCTCTCTCTCCCTCATTTCCATGTTTTTGTTGTTCTGAGCTGTAAGTTGTTCTTCTGCGAGACGACAGATCTAAACCTGCGTAGATCAATGTACGAAATCCTCTTGACTATGGACAATGGGACTTCCAAGACGTTGCGCTACCCATTTTACCACCTCCTCGCTCTCTTCCCAAAACACGCGGAGGACAGAAACTGTGTCAAGAAATGTTGATGGAATGAATGACTTTGTGGTTTGCTATTCATGCTCAGGGGCAGATAAAATCTGAAGTTGACGTTCCCTTCAAGGGCGAGAAGGATGATATCAAGTCTATTTTTGTTATGGCCTCTGCTGTTGCTGTTGCTGCAGCTGCTGGTATGCTGGTTTAATATTCTTGTTTGCTTGAATGTCTCTTAAAGTTTGGAACGATCTCTCTCTCTCACTCTCTCTCTCTGACTCCCCCCTCCCTTCCTTCCTCCATCCCCCCTCTCTCTGTGTCTGTTTCTCTGCCCTATCTCTCTCTTCTTTCTCTTCACTTTTCTTCTTCTTCTTCTTTCTTCTTTCTTCTTCTCTCTCTCTCTCTCTCTCTCTCTCTCTCTCTCTCTCTCTCTCTCTCTCTCTCCTTCCCTTCTCCTCCTCCTCTCCTTCATTCCTTCTTCTCTCTTCATTCCTTGCTATGTCACTCCCCCCCCCCCCCCCCCAAATCTCCATTTCGTTTTCGCGCATCCAGTTCAGATCTACAAATGTCCGAACATTGAGGACGGGAGCTGTTGTATAATCTGGAGAATCGTTATATATTTTGAATGGAAACACGAAAAAGACAAGAGAAAAGAGCACCCATAGCGAGGTGGAGGCGTCTTTCTTAGAAAAAAAACAAACAACAAAATTACAAGCTAAAAAGAAGTCATCAGAAGACAAATGCCGACAGCTTCTCTCTCTCTCTCTCTCTCTCTCTCTCTCTCTCTCTCTCTCTCTTTCGAAAAAAATAACGTGAGATATTAAAACATTCTCGAACCAGTCGTTGAAAAGGCTTTATTTTTTTCGTAGACAGGCAGCGTGCTTTGCCGCAATTGCTCCAAAACACGTTTCAAACTCCAACCTGGCATCGTGCTCGTAGAATTCCTGTGCCAAGGGTTTGTGGCAATCATGTGGCCTTACGCTACAATTAGGATTTTGCACTGAAAACACTGTACAATCCTTGTAAACGGTTTGAGGCCTTCTATAACTTTTCGTCTGCATTTAATCTGAAACTGATTAAATTCAGATTATTAGTCATTATTATATTGGCTATATAAATACCCAATATAATAATAATATAATAATCTGAAGCTGATGACTGATCACAAGAACAGTCCCCACCAATTATTTCCTTTGTTTGGTGGGATTTTCACCAATGAAATCACGAACAATCTTCAAACACATGACCTTCCTCTCAGTTCACGGCACATTTCAGGCCTTTGCGCTCACCCTTGACCCTATCTTTGTGCCAGCTTGAAAACGCCCAAATCGTCCCGTTCTTTTTTTATTTGAATCTGTATGCTTGGAACCACCTGGCTTGTACCTTGAGGGCCATCTGAAGGAAAATGAGGAGAATCCACTTTCAGACGCAATAAAAACCTCTCAAAACAGTCTCTTTGTGCCAGTCTATAAATACTCGAGTCCTTAAGCAAGGCCCTGGCGCATTCATTTTTGGTGTGCAGCCTGTTGCTGTGTAGTGTTCATGTGAGTCGACTGCTGCTGTGAGAGCTGTAGGGAGATACTGGCTCATTTGGTCACTTTAAAGAGTTTATATTGCAGTTTTTCGCCCGCTTCTGTATATGCCGCCTTGTCATTTGTCTGTCAGTCTGTCTGTCCGTTGTAACTGTAATTCTGCCTGCCTGTCTGTCTGTCTATCTATGCGTCTGTCTGTCTGTCTGTGTCTGTGTGTATGTCTATATCTATGCGTGTGTGT
>JADBJO010006840.1:50000-52500 GCA_016801955.1 Conus betulinus
ATGTATGTATGTATGTTATGTAGTATGTATGTGTGTATGTGTATGTGTATATATGTAAGTATGTATGTATGTATGAATGAATGAATGTCTCTCTCTCTCTCTCTCCATCTCTGTGGGTCTGTCTATCTGTCTATGTCACTGTCTCTGTCTGTCTGTCTTTCCCCTCTCTCTTTCTCTCTCTCTCCCCCCTCCCCCCCCCCCCCCTTGCATCCACCTTACTCCCCTCTCTTTCTGTTTCTGTTTATGTCTTTGATTCTGTTTCTGTCTGCCTGCCTGTCTTTCTTCTGTCTGTCTGTCTGTCTGCCTGTCTCTCTGTCTGTCTGTCTCTCTGTCTCTGTCTGTCTCTCTGTCTCTGTCCTCTGTCTCTGTCTCTGTCTGTCTCTCTCTCTCTCTCTCTCTCTCTCTCTCTCTCTCTCTCTCTCTCTTCTCTCTCTTTTGTTAATTTTCATTCTGTGTTATAAGTTGACATTCTACGAGATGGCAGATTTAAATCTGGCGAGACTGGTATATGAAATCCTCTTTCTTTGGGCCGTGTCGCTCCCAAGATGTGTGCCTTTTCCCCTCGGCCACCTCCTCGATCTGTTCCCAAACATATGGAGGAGAACAGAAACTGTGATAAGAATTTGCTGATGGAATGACTTTGTGGTTTGCTACACGAGTTCCAAGGCAGATGGAATTTGAAATTGATGTTTTCTTCAAGGGCGGAATGGCGCTGTAGGCCTGCATGCTATTTTTTGTGACAGCCCCTTCTCCTGCTGCAGCTGCAGTTGTATTCTGTTGGTTTAACATTCCTGTTCGTTTAGAAACCTCTTAACATTTCGTACGCTCTTTCTCTCTGTCTCTCATGTTAGTTGAATATTCTTGTTTGTTTGAAAACCTCTTAAAATTAGAAATCTCTCCCCCCCCCCCCCGCCCCCCCCCCTCTCTCTCTCCCTCATCCATCCCTTCTTCTTCTCTCTTCATTCCTCCTTTTCTCTCTCCCTTCCTCCCTCCCCCCCCCCCCCCCCCCCCTCTATGTTTCGTCTCTGTGCATTCCAGTGCAGATCTACAAATGTCTGAACACTGAAGACAGGAGAGGCTTTATATTCTACAAAATGGTAACTTAAAAATTTGATGGAACAAGAAAAGTCAAGATAAAGGGTAACACTCGGGGTAAAGAGAGAGAAGGAGTCCTACTTAGAAAAGGAAGATGATTACAAGCTCAACAGAGGTCATCAGGAAGACAACCAAGGGCAAGCTTCGTCTTTTTACTGAGTGACTTTCGAAAACCTGCCACACGTGGTGCGAGAGATGGCGGCAGTTCAAGTGTCATGTGCGACTTATGGACTGGACGTGTTATTGTTGTTGTTACAGCTAATGTTGTTGTTGCTAAAGTTGTGACATTGTCCGTAGGGTTTTTTGTTGTTGTATGTGCCTGCATTGTTGTAGTCGTGATGCTGACAACGCGATGGTAATCATTACTGGTGGGTTGCTGCGAAGATGTTTTGAAAATCATGTTGCTGTTGTTGTGATGTGGTGTAGGGATGGTGGTGCTGGTGACGACGGGTGGCCATAGCGGTGTGTTCGAAGGTGGTGGTAATGGTGGTGGGTCTGGTGATGGGGATGGTTGTTGTGACAGTGGTGGCGGGTTCAAATGCTTCAGGAATGGGGCTTCCTCAGAGTATCTTTCATCGCTGGGCATCATTTCGCCACAGAAGACCTAACGCGCTGTATGTGTGTGTGTGTGTGTGTGTGTGTGTGTGTGGGTGTGTGTGGTGTGTGTGTGTGTGTGTGTGAGGAGAGAGAGAGAGAGAGAGAGAGAGAGAGAGAGAGAGAGAGAGAGGACCCCCCATCCCCTACCACAGCATTCTCTCTCTCTCTCTCTTTCTCTCCTCTCTCTTTCTCTTTCTCTCTCTCACATCCAACCTCACTCTCTCCCTCCCTCCCTCCCTCTTTCTTCCCCCCTCCCTCTCTTTCTCTCTCTCTCTCTCTCCTCTCTCTCTCTCTCTCTCTCTCTCTCTCTCTCTCTCTCTCTCTCTCTCCTTTCCATCACCTTTTGACAAATAATGTGAGGCATTAAGCATTCTGGAATCCATCACTGACGCGGAGGTTTCGAGACGAGTGTGTGCTTTGCTGCGCCAGCTCCACAACAGGTTTGAAACCGCAAGCTGGCATTGTGCATGTAGAGCTTCCAGAGCTAGGTTCTGAAGAAGTCCTGTTTGCTGATGAGTGTACATGCTGCCGGCTAAGAGAGCTGTGGGTGATACGTTGCTCATTGTGCTCACTCTAGAGAGTTTGCCAGAGTTTTCATAACTGTTTTTTTTTATCCACCTCTGTGGTTATTTTCCTGTCTGTTCGTCCTTTCTATAACTGTATCTCTGTGTGTTTTTGCCTCTCCGTCTGTCTGTCTCTCTCTCTCTCTCTCTCTCTCTCTCTCTCTCTCTGTGCGCGTGTGTGCGTGCGTGCGTGCGTGCGTGCGTGCGTGGGTGTGTGTGTGTGTGGTGTGTGTGTGTGTGGTGTG
>JADBJO010006840.1:75000-80000 GCA_016801955.1 Conus betulinus
GACGCATATAAAATGAAGTTCACTTTCTGGGACACTCACAAAATGGGCATTTAGGGGAGACATTATTGGAGTATCGGTACCGATGCGTTCGTAATGCTGAAACACCTAATCTAAATCTGATTAAGGTCTTTTTCAGTACACACTGTTTTAGGTCGAAGAAGTATTGAGATGTACCAAACGATAGTTTGAAAGATGCAAAATGTACACCGATTTTATCTCTCAACTGAGCCTCCCATCCTTGAATGAAACAATCGATTAGCCTTTGCTTCAATTCTCTGAGAAAAAGATGAATATTCTGAACACCTTGGTGTTCCCACACATGTCCGAATCCATATTTGTATAAAGTAAGCATACGGCAGAAAACCTATTGTTCTGATTTTTATATAACGAAGAGCTAACAGCATTTTATAAGATTTTAAAGGCAGAGGCTCATCAGACATTCTCAAAAGTTTCAACCAATATTTAACGCATCTTGTATAGTATGAACATAAAGAGGATATCTACCCACATTCACCATAGACGAGGACGTTAGGTGTCTTAACGCTAAGGTTTAACAATCTTTTCAACGCAAGGAGGTGTACTTTTTCAATCAAATTCTGATTTGCAATCAGTCCCCAAACTTCAGAGCCGTAAGTTAGCATTGGTAGGATTTGACAATCAAATATTTAAAGAACACTTTTGGATGCTTTTCACCGAGGGACCACAGCAGCAGTTTTAAGATGCATACAACTCCTCTCCTCTCTGCTTTGCTTTGGGCGGCTCTATCTTCCATAGCGTAGGAGAAAGAGAGGGAAGGAGAGAAAAATGAGACCAAGGAGAGAGAGAGAGAGAGAGAGAGAGAGAAGAGAGAGGAGAGAGAGAGAGAGAAGAGAGAGAGAGAGAACTCTTGAATGGCATGAAGGAAATAGTAGGGGGAAAAAAAGAAGAGTTGCATGCTTGTCTGATCATCCTCAAAGCCATCCCGAAGCAGCTCGTCTGATCCACTCTCACCTCCCACTAACAGCCAGGCATGTCCGGAACATTCCGTCTCTCTCTCCTCTCTCTCTCTCTCTCTCTCTCTCTCTCTCTCTCCTCTCTCTCTCTCTCTCTCTCTCTCTCTCTCTCTCTCTTCAGCCTCAATTTTGTGGCCCGCACCAAGACTTCCTGTGTAGTTTCATGGTTTTTTCCGCATCACGTTACCCCCTTGTACAGAGACCCTTGAACGCTACCTGCTCGTAAAGGGGATGATCCACAAGCCGTTCTTCTTTACGTACCTTTGAAGGGGCTCGTCCTCTCATTGATGTTAAACCTAATACGTGTCTGGCATCATTACTCTGTGAACATTTTGAGAGTAGTTGTAACATGTGTGTGTGTGTGTGTGTGTGTGGTGTGTGTGTGTGTGTGTGTGTGTGTGTGTGTGTATGCGCGCGTGCGTGCGTGCGTGCGAGCGCGTGTGTGTGTGTGTGTGTGTGTGTGTGTATGTTGTGTGTGCGCGCGCGCGTGTGTATGTGTGTGTGTGTGTGGTGTGTGTGCGCGCACGCATGTGTTGTGTGTGTGTGTGGTGTGTGTGTGTGTGTGTGTGCGTGTGTGCGCGCGCGCGCGCGTCTCTGCACGTGCGCTTGTACTTTTTCCTCCTCATTTACCTCTACCAACTGAGATTTCACACACAGACTTTCAGCTTCTCTTACTATTTTTTTCTACGCTTCTTCACATTTGCCAGAGCGTGTACGTTCCAACACACAAACAGACACGGCATAGCTAGACCCGGAAAGTAGGGGCAATCATAAAGAAAACAATCATAAAGAAAACACACGATCTCCATAACACAACACTCACATGTGTTTTCTCCCCCGGCATCATGATAACAGAACCCATTACTTACCTATTTCTCGCTCGCTCGCGACGTGAGCTACGCGTCACAACGCGATGCCAACGGCAAGCCAATGCACGAGGCACGCTGACGGTCACTGCAGATCCGAACATCTGTTCGCTCGAACCTCCGATGTGATTTTTTTTTTTTTTTTTTTTTTTTTTTTTTTTTTTTTTTTTTTTTTTTTTTTTTGCAGCTTCATGAAAACTTGTGTGAATTGGATACTGCAGATCTACCCAAGGTCCACTGTGTGTATTTATTTCACAGTAGGCGAGTTTTGAACCGAAGCGTGTTGTGCTACACGTGTGTACGTATTTAACTGCCACCCCCTCACCCCCCCCCCCCCCCCCCCACCACCTCCATTGCTACACTCTCACCTTCCTTCCTGTCCTCTTGATCCCCTCTTTAAAAGTTCCTGGATTTTGGAATGCTGAGAACTGTAATATGTCTCCTTTCGTTGCTTCAGTTCAGTATTGTTCTCTGCTTTTAGGTGGCCCCATGGACGGAGATTTTTAAACTGCTGTGCAGTTAGCTGGTGAAATGTGTAGATAACGGGCCCTGATACGCTTGCTTCCATTGAAATGTGGGGATAATGTCTTAGCATTCATTTTCCATGTCTGAGACCCTCTTCGCTGTCGCCGAGGTCTTTTTGTATGGCAGCTGACAGCGTACATTGTGACTGGTCCTTCATACCATCAGAGGATGCTGGCATTTTTTTTTAGTTCATTTTAGGAAGATTTTGGTTGATAATAGTTATGATATAAAATAATAACTAGGATTTATTATAGAGCGCCTAGCCTTGACAAAGGCTGTAGGCGCCGACAATCCACACACTCATGTATTTTGTTGAACGTAAGTAAAAGGATTTCCTTTTAGAGACCTCCAGTCTTTTTGTAAGATAATGTTGATCATGCGTGTGCTGAAGACAAAGTGGATCAAAACGTGGATAGAAACAGGGAGAAGACGGACTAGAAAACCAGATTTTTATACTCTCTCTGTCTCTGTCTGTGTGTCTGTCTGTCTGTCTGTCCTGTCTGTCTGTCTCTCTCTGTATATGATATATATATATATATATATATATATATATATATATATATTATATAGAATACTGCTAAAATGCCTAATAAAATTCTTAAAGTGCTCAACCCTTGGGGAGCAACATCTGTTTAAAAATAGGATGGTAAAAGGAAGTTTTAAAATCAACAGATCTGTTTCGAGCGCTGGCTCTCCTCAGGATCCTGAGGAGAGCCAGCGCTCGAAACAGATCTGTTGATTTTAAAACTTCCTTTTACCATCCAACAGTCCGTCTGACCGTGAAGACGAACCTGGGGCCTAACTGGGGTCTGCCTCGTGAACGTCAGCACTAAAAATGGGGAACGGCTCCTAGTCTTGCGGCTATGCACTCAGACTGACCTGGTGTTCGCAACAACGTCAAGAACTGAATGTTGGTTGATATGCTACTATTCTATCCAAAGAAAACGTCCTGTATGGGGTCTGATGCCGTGCACTCGCGGCCTTCGCTCATACTTTGACACCGAATAGAGCGTAGACACCACTGTTATCTATCCGACAAACACGTTGGGAAAACACAATCCTCCTGGATCTCAACAGACTCACTCACCTCTCATCTCAACACTGGGCCCTCACTTTGGTCGGTGACTCATCCCCCTAACAGCTTCACAGACACTCAGCATCTCACAACAACATCGATCACCAAATAGACAACTGGTATCGCCTCTCTCTCCTCACCTCGCTCATCCCCACCTCACACCACGTCCACACACACAGGTCCACTCTCTCCACCAACGACGCTTTCACTCCCTCACCTCTCCTCACAACCCTCTCCTCTCTCAACACACACCTCCCTTCTCTCTCTCACCCTCCGTCGCCGCCCTCTCACTCTCTCCCACTCCCTCTCCCCATCCTCTCTCTCCATCTCTCTCTCTCCTCTCTCGCCTCTCTTCCCTCTCCATCCAGGTACTCTCGTCCTCCCTCTCCTCTCCTCTCCTGCCTCTCTCTCTCTCCTCTATCTATATATTATATATATATATATAATATATAGAGAGAGAGAGAGAGAGAGAGAGATCTGTTTCACAGCTACGTTTTTGTTATTCATAAAAAAAAAAATTCAAAACTCTGAGGCAAGCACGAAAGATATTTACCATGACAGCTACGCGCAGTACAGAAAACATGTTTTTTCTAACGATGCGCTCTGCTCTCATTTCTGGTTTCAAATGACCATTGATAAATGCACGGTCACAATCACAGATCAACAGTCCTGCGCTGTTCTCCCTCTCTCTCCTGCTCTGCCAAAGCAGCGTGGCTGAATTACGCAGGACGTGCCTTGATTTCTTCAAGGTAACGTCAACGAGACAAGCTCGCTTTCCCTGCAAGGTGAACTGCACTGGCTGCCTTCATACCCAAGAGTGGAATACAAGAGATTGCCTGTCTTTTTGCTTTGATGGTATTGTGGGCTTGGCTCTGCACCCTGTCCATCCTCATAAACCTCTTCAGAGAGCCTTGTACTTCATCAGGACCTTTCAGTTTCTTCAGGTGATAGCCGTATCTGTTTTTGTTTTTCTCAACAGACAAAAACAACTCCGGGTAGCGGCGTAACTGTTCAGATACTGGCCTGGCCCCGCCATCTGCAACACTCTGCTTTTTTACGTCTGCGATGTGTTGTTTGTCATCATTCAATGTGCACTTAAAACCCCACTCTTTCCAGTGCCACTAGCAGTAGTTCTTCCTGCCATCCACATCTGTCCAATTTCCTGATGTGTTGTGTGTGTGTGTGTGTGTGTGTGTGTGTGTGTGTGTGTGTGTGTGTGTTTGTGTTGTGTGTATTGTGTGTTGTGTGTGTGTGTGTGTGTGTGTGTGTGTGTGTGTGTGCGTGCGTGTGCGTGCGTGCGTGCGTGCGTATGTGTATGCGTGTTCTTGATTTAATGTCTATTCACCTTGGTGATTTTAGACAAAAAAGTAATAACAATAAATATATAACAGTATGTGTGTGTGATGATGTGTGTGTGCGTGCGCGTGCGCGCGCGCGCGTGTGTGTGTGGGCGTGCGTGAGTGCGTGCGCGTGCGCGTCGTGTTGTGTGTGTACGTGTGTGTGTGTGTGTGTGTGTGTGTGTGTGTGTGTGTGTGTGTGTGT
>JADBJO010006840.1:87500-95197 GCA_016801955.1 Conus betulinus
CACACACATCTCCCTGTAACGCCTGCAGCTGACTGCCTCACAGGGAGATGTCTGTAACATCTGCAGCTGACTGGCTGCATCACAATCTCCCTGTAACGTCTGCGCCTGACTGCCTGCCTCACAGACCTCTCCCTGTAACGTCTGCAGCTGACTGCCTCACAGACAACTCCATGTAACGTCTACAGCTGACTGCGTCACAGAAATCTCTCTGTAACGCCTGCAACTGACTGCCTGCCTGCCTCACAAACATCTCCCTGTAACGTCTGCAGCTGACTGCTTCACAGACATTTATCTGTAACGTCTGTAACTGACTGACTGACTGCCTCACAGACATCTCCCTGTACGTCTGCAGCTGACTGCCTGCCTCGCAGACATCTCCCTGTAACGTCTGCAGCTGACTGCCTGCCTCGCAGACATCTCCCTGTAACGTCTGCAACTGATTGCCTGCCTCACAGACCTAGACATCTCCCTGTAACGTCTGCAGCTGACTGTCTGCCTCTCAGATATCTCCCTGCAACGTCTGCAGCCAGCTGCCTGCCTCGCAGACATCTCCCCGTAACGTCTGCAGCTGACTGCCTGCCTCACAGACATCCTCCCTGTAACGTCTGCAGCCAGCTGCCTGCCTCACAGACATCTCCGTGTAACGTCTGCAGCTGACTGCCTGCCTCACAGACATCTCCCTGTAACGTCTGCAGCCAGCTGCCTGCCTCACAGACATCTCCCTGTACATCTGCAGCTGACTGCCTCACAGACATCTCCCTGTAACATCTGCAGCTGACTGCTGCCTCACACTCGTTCTCCCTGTAACGTCCGCAGCTGACTGCATGCCTCACAATCTCCACGTAACGTCTGCAGCTGTGAGTCACAGAACTCTCTCTGTAACGTCTGCAACTGACTGCCTGCCTGCCTCAGAAACATCTCCCTGTAACGTCTGCAGCTGAACTGCGTCACAGACATCTATCTGTAACGTCTGTAACTGACTGAGTGTCTGCCTTGCAGATCTCCTTGTATCGTGTGCAGCTGACTGCCTGCCTCACAGACATCTCCCTGTAACGTCTGCAGCCTACCGACTGCCTCAGGCACTGGCTTCTCTCCTAGAAAGTCTGCAGTACCCACTGTGCCCTAGAGATAGTTTTTCACACCCCGACATGCGGACACAATCTGCCAGATGACCCATCTCCCTACTGGGTTTGTGGAACCGGCAGGGGATTCCCATCATCTTCCTGATGCTGTCTCAGCTTCGATGGGCAGGTCATGTATCTCGCATGCCCGACCACCGGCTACCCAAGAGACTCTTCTACGGTGAGCCTTAACAAGCAAGGCGTTCCAAAGGAGGTCAGAAGAAGAAACGCTTTAAAGACGACGCTCTCAAAAACCATCCTTGAAAGCGTTGAACATCAACCCCGACACATAGGAAAAAAAACTGCAATGAACTTGAGCTAGATGGCGCTACTCTAATCCACAAAGGTGGCTAGTTTATGTGAACGGAAGGTGCTAGTTTAGGACAGCTGACAGCGCAGCGCAGACAAAAGAGACAGGCAAGGAAAGCCCGCGCCAGCAATCAAGGGCAGGTCTCCCACATTACCTGTCTAAACTGTCCCCGCACATTCCGTGCACGCAACGGCTTGATCAGCCACCTGCGCATCCACAAATCATCCCTTCCCCCTCCCTCCCCCTCCCCCTCCCCCAACCCCTAGATGACTGAAGTGGTCCTCGTCGATCCGACGGACGGAACAACCACAAGGAGGAGGAGGGAAATGTTCGAGAATTGTAGGATGGTTCAACCCAGAACTGCTCAAAACAAACACAAGCGCTACCAGTTTTCAGTCTACAACCATGCATGATCTCCCAAAGTTTATAAGCAGTTAAACGTGGCGTTCAACTGGCCATGTGACCTATTCAGTCTGACTCATTCCATTTGTCTTGTGTTCAAATGCCATCAATTCCCTCACTCAAACAACGCTACTCCACCCATTTCGCAAAGAAAACCGTACAATAAACACAATCTCATGCAGCAAATATGTACATAATCTCAAGAAGCAAACGAAATAACACAAACGCATAATCAGACAAGAACGAAGCAAATGAACAAACAAAGCAGGGAAACCGACAGCTTGATACACATCAGAAAATGAGCAAACATTCTGCAGAGGAAAGCAAAATGCTCTTGCAGCAAAGTGATACCAGTCTGGAAGTTAGTTTCTTTTTTTTTTGTGGTAGGAATCAATTGTCAACTCCGCTGATGAAGATCTGCCAACAAACCTCCCCCCCCCCTCCTCCACCCTCCTTCTCCCACTCCCGACCCCCCCCACCTCCATGAAAGCCGACCCGGAAAAAAAAAGAAAGCCCCCACAGCGTACACAGCAGGAATATTGACATTGTTTATATACACTCAAGCGCATCACGACGTGTTTTCAGTAAAACGTAAGCGTCACTCCTTCTCCCAGGGTTGAGAGAGAGGAGAGGAGAGAGAGATGCGAGAGAGAGAGAGAGAGAGAGACACAGACATACAGACAGGCGCTAGAGAGAATAGAGAGAGAGAGAGAGAGAGAAGATAGACATACAGACATACATACAGCGAGAGAGAGAGAGAGAGAATCCCCCCTAGAGAGCGGACGACAGACAGACAGACGACAGAACAGAAGAACAGCGAGAAAGAGGAGAGAGAGTGGGAGAGAGAGTAGAGAGAGAGAGAGGAGTAGATAGAGAGAAACAGACAGAGAGAGAAACAGACAGAGAGAGATCATACAGATTACGTCTTTCGATGATTTCTTAGGAAGGTCCAGATCTCGATAGAAAGAGGTCAGTCTCACAGAGTTAAGATCGGGTATTATGAGAATTAAAACATACAGCGAGCGAGAGAGGATCGAGGAGAGGAGAGAGAGAAGAGGATCGAGAGAGAGAAAGAGAGAGCAGGGGGGAGGTAGGGGGATGGGAGGGAGTAGGTGATAGAGAGATCGTTTTGGGGGTAGAAAAAACCCGAGGAGTACTTTAGACAGTGCAATTACCGGAATGTTCCTCTGCTCTATTGCAGGATGGCTGTTTTCACAGACATGCAGTCACCGTCCGAGGCAAGATGTCTTGGGTATTTCTGGAAAGGCTTTGTGCACTAAGGCATAGGTCACGACACACCAGCACACACACACACATGCAACCGATACATCACACACACACATTCGCATTCTTTACGCACGCACGCCGCACACCACACACACCCACACACACACAGCACACACACACACATCACCACACCACAAACACTCAACACACACTTACACACACCACACACACAACACAACAAGCGACTCACACACAACCACACATCAGTCACACACACTGAGGAAATATCCTTGATTAACTTATTCACCTCTCTCTTGAAAAGAGCAAAAGCATTCATCAAGTCCGCCATTTCCCTAGCGCACCACACCCCGACTCCACCCCTTTAACTCCGCCTTCCCCACCCTCTTGACCCGTCAATCTTCTAGGCCTTCTTACGCTGAAAATTTTGCGGGAAAACTCCAGGTCAGAACCGTCTGCTCACACTGTTCACATGACTGCTGAATAGATGATGTAATGGGCCATGTAGCAACAAACACACACGTACATCACCCACATTCACCCATCACAGCACAACACGACACACACACACGACAGCACACACCATAAACAGCACCTACACCTGTTACGCCACGCAGCGACCCATGCACTGACAACACCACACACACACCACAGCAAACACACAATCGACACACACACCACAGAACACGAGCACCAACACCACAACATCGCACACAGTCACAGACAATGCACGCACAACCACAACACTCCACACATCATACCCACACGCAACAGTCATACACGGCATGTGCACGCACTCTACTCATCGCGGACACAACGCACCTACCCCCGACATTAATGCCACACGCCACGCACTATCACACTACACATTTCACGTACGACCCCACACATACAACACAACACCTCATCGCCACACACATTTCATACACATCACAAAGCGCACAGACACGCACACACCACACACATCATACACACACGCAAGCATCATCACTCATGCACCACCGCTAGCTATCAGCGCATCTCACTTACACTCACATTACACGCTCATGCTGAATGTCATCACACTCACAGCTACACACACACACCAGAAAAAAAATTCACACACTTACACATACATCACACAGCGCACTTCGCACACATGTCATATACATCACAACAGACACTACAGACTACACCAGTCACAGCAACACACACACACACCACACTTACACACAGCCACAACACACACAACCACCACACACAGACTCACGTACAGCATAGCACACACAGTCAAACATCTACACCACACAGCATGCACTCCAGCACCTACACACTACACATGGCATGCCGCAGCCCCGCACGCCATCACCAGACTTCCTCACACGATCAATATATGATCAATGCACATCACACACATGCTTTAGGAGCAATAGTTATGTGCAATATAGTGCACAAACGCTGCCCTTGTCATCCAACTGGCGACATTTCATATGATATGTCATCACAAAAGGAAGGGGTATAGTACTCATAAAGGGATTTGTGTCATAGGGGGATAGTAAGATGGAGTAAGCGGTTGTTGGTGGGTATGTATTGGTTGGAGGGTGCAGTGGCGGTGGATGTCATTGTTCGTACGTAGAACTAGTATTTAATAGTCGAGAGAGAAGTGTTCATTTTGAACTAAGAAATACATCTCGTCCTCTTCATTTGAATGTTTGCTAACTTTTGGGGCAGAGACGAAAACACGTCATTTCACAGTAAAGCAATTTTAGCATGAAAAGAATGTGCATACAGAACTGTCTCAACCGCCTCCCACTCAGTGCCTTTCTTCTCTACGCACTTCTCAAATGATTGAAGGCTATGTCACGTGTCGGATAAAGAATGCCGGAAGCCTTTAACCACTCCACCACCCTAAGTTGCTTTCTTTGCATTTGACGTGCAGATCCCTGACTTCAGGGAGCTAGCGTAAGTGAATCAGGTCAGGGGTCTGAAGCACAATCAAAAAGCCTCCTATCATCTTCGAGACAATCTAACCGATTGTACTCAAGATGGATTCCCTCACACGCGGCGGGATGACATGGGTAATGAAAGACTGACGTCAGGCCGGCAATTTGAAGCAGTTAAGCGACCGTCGATGACTCAACCGAGACCCAGCACTTATCAATCCACCACCATATCAAACGCAGCAGTAAGAGAAGTCTGGGGTGCAGACAGTGGTTCTGATCCGGGAATCCTATCAGCATGCGCATAGGATACCATGCAAACACTATCCACTCTCTAGGACAGAGAACTGGCCAACAGTGCCGTAATAGGCTGATGTCGCTAGCCTCAGCGGAACTATAAGCTTGCCTCACGCACAGACAATGTCCTAGTAGGGGCACTGGATCTCAACGCCCCTGAACATATCTTCTTCCAACACTAGTCAGGCAGCCTGCACATGTTTCTACGGCGATCAAACCATGGCCTAGAGGGCCGGAACATGCATATGCAGTTTAGGATGGCAGCTGTCAAGACCGCAAACTCCAGAATACCGTGGGTTTTATTCGTGGCGACAGGAATTGATAACCGACCCATATAAATCGACCCGCAGTAGAAGGATAGAAAGTGTGAAAAGAAGAACAAACTCTGACTAAAACGTGCTTGTGTTCGTTCATATCCTGTCTGTCACAGTGGCAGCTCTGCACTGAAGCGGCAATCCTTGGCATACGCCAACAGACTGTCTAAAAGGATTTTTCTGTATGCCTTCTTATGTCAAATACACCTCTATGACCGAAATGGTGACATACAGAACCATAACTGCCCTCTTCCCAGCTGCCGACCGATATGGTTTCACTTCATTCGCACAGCAGAGGTCAGATTATGTGAGTCCTGGGAATGATCCGACGGCAAGATCTGTTTACTGTCTGTTTCGCTCTTCGTCTGCTCTGTTTCAACTGTCATTTCTCTCTTTCTCTTCCTTCTCGTCTCTCGAGATTCGTCTCTCTTCTCTCATGCAACACTCTCTTGGTCGATCCTCTCCCCCAACTCAGGCTTCAGCTTTTCTGCTCTGTCTGCTGTCTGTCGTGTCTGTCTGTCTGTCATGCTCTCTCGTGTCTCTACTCTCTGGCAAAAGCCAGGATGCGATTACATTACGGGGTTGTGTGGTGTGTGTGTTTGTGTATGTGTGTTTTGTTGTGTGCTGTGTGTGTGTGTGTAGTGTGTGCAATTGTGTATGCGCCGCGCGCACGCGCGCGTGTGTGGTATATATATTTTTGTTTTTGGTATTATAGAGATAGTATGATGATAAATAGAGAGAGTAGAGTGAGAGAGAGGAGAGATGAGAGCGAGCAGAGGAGAGAGAGTGAGAGAGAGAGCGGAGAGATAGAGAATATATGCAGCCCTCTGTTCATCTCTGGGGACACAACTCAAATCTTTCACATCCATCCGGCAGACTCTGCACTGCTAGGTCACCACAGTCCAGGGGACAGTATCATTAAAAAAGCAAGGGCCGCAATGGAAGAAGAAGAAGAAGGAGAAGACCAGTAAGAAGATAGAAGAAGTAAGAAGAAAAAGAAGAAGACGCAAGAAGAAGAAACATAACGTAGAAGAAGAATAATAAGTAAGAATATGAAGAAGAAGAATAGAGAAGAAGAAAAGTAAGAATAGAGACAAACATCCGTAAATGAAACAGAATCAACGGACAGGAGAAATAAGCAATGACAAGAACAGCAAGAAGAACATCGAGTAGAGAGAAGAGAGAGATAGAAGAGAGTAGCAGAAGAGATAGAAGAGTAGAGGGATAAGAGAGTGCTGAGAGGCGGCGGATTTTCTCCTCTTGTGGCTCCTAATGTTGGCCATGCTCCTGTGTGTGCGTGGGTGGTTGTGGGGTGTGTGTGTTTTGTTTTTCTTTGGTTTCTTTTTGTCATTATATTAGGCTCTTGCAGGCGGGCCTTGTGCTGTGCGGAATTGTTTGCTGTCTGTGGGTCATTGGTGGCTCCTAAAGCAATCTTTCGGTATGATTACACTTCTGTGGTCGCAAGTACTGGTGCGCTGTCTAAATAGGGCAGGGCAATTCAGATGCCTCTGTACCATTCCACTATGCATATTTTCTTTTCAAGTGTAAAGGGGCTGAGATGGACAATAACATCGCGCGTATTCTTCGGATAAAAGTCACATCAGTACAGTTCAGTAATCTAAAAATTGCTTCTGCTACACTAAATATTCATACGTAGTCAGGGTATATTTCGTCTAAGAAAACGAGTAAGAAACGCTATGTACAATAATTCAAATGGACAGACTTCATTATCTTTAAAAGAAGCAGCTAGAAGCGAAATTTAATCTAAAGTTCAAACTCGTCCTGTTTAAAAAAACAAGAAAACACCACCACCTTCCTATCACCACCTGTATCAACGAACCGCATAACACGATGAGCTTATAAGTAACGGCTAGTGATTGATAGGCGCTTCAGATACCCAAGTTCACGTGGCATTGTATCCCTTTTTGAGCTGATACGTAGCCACAGCTTAAATCCATTCAGGGCCAAAAGACTCTGTCAAACTGCGACGGCTGATTTCTCATGCAGTTCATAGTTACCCAGCTCGTCCGTATTGCACTCCCCAGCGACTCCCTCCACTGTATGTCCAACCTCTCTCGATCTTTTCTTC